>BLSH010153293.1:240685-257482 GCA_018402905.1 Glandirana rugosa
GGTGCCCCCCCCCCCCCCCAGTTTCGGTCCTGGGAATAGGTCATGCACATGGTGAAAGGATCAGGTGTAGGAGTATATGTAACCCAGTGCACAACACCCACTTGGATTCTTTTCCCCGCCACCCTCTTGTACTTAGCACAGCAGTACCTTCTATGCACATACAGTACATACACACACTGCATACCCAGGTGTGCTGGATTGTTAAATGGCATGTGTCCTAGGTGGCATATGCCTCCTTGCCAAGCTTCCTTTGAATTGCAGTCTTTGGGGGTTATTTATTAAAACTGCAATTTGCAAAACGTGGTGTATCTCTGCATATAAACCAATCAGGTTCCTAGTTTAATTGTCAATTGAACAAGCTGAAGTTAGAAGCTGATTGGCTACCATGCACAGCTGCACCAGATTCTGAGTGCTCCAGTTTTAATAAATCAATCCCTTTATGCAGAGTCTACACCACTGTGCCAGGAACATTTTTCGGTGGCTCCCATAATCTCATCTGTTACTACAATGGTGCATCTGCAGCATTCACTTGTTACTAGCTAATGCCCACAGCTCAACTGCAGACTGACTAGCCTGGCTGGCTTTTCACCACAAATGCAGCAATTCATTACCGATAGTTCATTGTTAGTGTGGGTGCTTTCTAGGTGATAGTGACTCCAGCCTGGCCTGCCTGGGCCTCTTATATGGACAAAGCCCTTGGTTTACTGCCCATGCTCCCAGCAACATAAACAGCATTTTCACTTGGAATGATTTCTTCTATTTATTTTAAAAGGAGCAAAGTCTGCCAGGTCTTCTCTGCACTGAGGACATTTCCACCCATCCCAACATGGCTGTGACATGCAGCATTGTCAACTCAACACCTGAACTGTGAGTTGAAATAAGACTTTCTATGTATTCTTAAAGAGAGTACACACGAAAAGGGGGGTGCAAGTGCACAACAGGGAAGACTCAGAATGTAAAGCCCGTCTTTTCTTCACCCAAAACTGAGAATCCAAAACGGAGTAATTTAGGCCTTTCCAATCCTGCCCTGGATATCAACTGCCTACTCTGCTCTTATTTGTTTAAAAATATATACATTTAGATAACCTTATTTTAAGAATTAAAACATGCACAGATGCATTGAATGAAAAGACTCAAAAATGTATACATGTATGTACTATATTGTGGCACTGTCAGAAGAGGGCACTGTAACATTTCATTTAAACACCTTCTTTATCTGTACCAAATTCTGTTATGACCGCTTATATGGATTTTTGCACTTAAGACATTTAATGCTGAATGCTGATATGCAATATTCATCAATCCACATTATCAGGATTAATGCATAAATCAGTATCCGCCGTCTCCCTCAATTTTAGAGGTGTCCTGATAGCTATAGAAAAACTAACAGGAAACTCTGCCTGATAATTGCCATACTATATTTTTACAGCCAACATCTGGTATACAATGCATTATTCACATTTCACCTCAACAGACATTTGATCTTCTGTTCATGTTACTGGCTCTATGATGCTCTGGCATTGTCCAACCTTTCATGGAACAAGCCACCTGAATTCCTCCCAGTCAGTCCTTGCCCTGAGCGCAGACATGTCGACTTGTGTGCCTCTGGGAACTGACGCAGCTGATGTTGAAGCGCTGATTTTAATCACCGAGCCTTGCAGAAAATCAGAGTGCATTCACAGGTCTGGTTATATAAAAGCTCTTCTCTGATCATGCTCCCACTGGTAGGGCTTACTGACATATACAGAACATCAACAAGCCCAGGGGAATTAGAACTGGGGAACGGTTACAATCATTTTCAGTGCTTTTTAAGTTTTATGGTATTTTAACACAAGTGTAGGCCTCATTTATTAAGTAAGTGTAGGTCTCCTTTATTAAATGCAATGTGAAAAATGCAGTAACTCATACTAACCAATAAGAATTTTTATTCAAACTTCCTGATTCAGAATCCTTGTTAATATAAGTCTAATGTTTTGGCTGCTTAGTTATTTTATTGAGATTATCCAAGGAGCATGCCTAAAACACAGCATCTGGTTTGCTTTTGAATGATACTGTATTTTTGGCTTCTAAAGCACCTTTATTTCCAAGATAGAAAAAACTGCCTGCTATTACTATAGTACCTGAATGCTTTGTGTCATCAAAGCTCTTTAGATCCTTTATTTATTTTATTTTGTGATCAGTCTGCACTAAGAAGCTATGTCACTTATCAGTTCACATCCATATATAAAGGGCTGACTTACAACACTGGTGCCCAAAGACACTATTTCATACTATGAACATCCCCCCCATCTACAAAGCATATTTTCCGCTCATACAATTGTTTTATCTTAACTAGTGGTGTAGCGGGGTATATTTTAGATATCCTTTTGATTAGATTATATGAATTTCAGTAGTTAATATTTATTCTTGCATTGTAAAAAAAGACTAATGTGTATAGTGTTGTAAAGAGCTTGTTAGCTAGCTTTCCCTGCAAATATTCTTAGTGTCCATTTGGAAGGGGGCATCATTTGAATAGGAATAAACTGTAAATATAATATATACTTCTTAGCCAATGAATGTCTTGGATTAGTGTGGAAATAACGAGTCTGAGGGTAGGAAAACAAAGGGTTGGAGTGCTTCCTTGGCTAAATGCCCAGTTAATATATCTACAACAAACAGATGTAAGACTCCTAAATTCTTCAAATGTAAAGAGAAAAAGAGAGCAGACAACGATGCTGTTTTAAAAGAAAACAGTAGAAAGCAATGTGTTAGTTTCAAATTCAGGACCACTTAACATACCACCTCCAACCCATTCAAACTCATCTTTGACAGGCCCTGTCTTTACAGAGGTCCAAAAATCACGTTCTGTCCTACCAAGATCAGTACTTGGGCAGAAAACATTGTACTAAAGTTAATAAATAGTGGATTTAGCCTTTCAGCATTGTCTGGGAAAAAGTGGCAATATAAAATCTGATTTTGACCCGTCACACTGTCATTTAATTATTACGTGCCAGTAGCAAGCAAGAAGAATCAATACAAGAATCTGTGACAACAAGATATTAAGACGAAACTTGTGCCAGCGCAGTACCTCAAATAAAGCACATTATTAACTGGTGTCTTCGTGCCTCTTTTCCTGACACTTCATTTCATTCCAAATGAACCTGCATGCTAGAGTACTGCGACATCTATTTCTATTCACCATGGTAAGAAGTGTAGAAACTGGGCAATTAGTTATCAGCTCTTTTGAAATTGTGGTGCTACCCTGAGTGGAGAATTCCTGAGCAGATCTGAAGATGAGGGTGTCAGTATCTTTTTTCGGTCTACAGTTAACATTTTGGGGTATTTTTGCTTTGCAGTGCTTGCAGTGACGATTTATAACATTAGTGTAGTTAAAGATGTCAAAATCATATTTTTTTGTGTCACGCTCCTGTTTTTTTAGTGAGACTTTGAAGTCAGAGGGCAACTTAAAATGCGGCTCCAGGCAACAAGCATAATTGGGCACTGAACAACCAATTCTATCTAGCAACCTCACTGTGTTAAAATACGAAAACCATTACTCTAACCATTCATATGAGATTTATATAATGTCTTGCAGTCAAATTCAGCAAGTTTTTCATAGTTTCTATGTGTGAGTCTGGAGTGTCCTCATAGAAAGTACAGTTTTGAACCAGCGAACACATGTGGCTCATATTTCATCAGGCTAAAGATAAGGCAAATGTATTAATTTTAGACAGCAGATCAGCCAACAGCACACAATGGAAACCAAGGTAAAATTTTTCACCATTCAGCAAGGAAGTTGTATGCTCAGTTTAAAAGCAAAATGCTATGAATGTCTACCTTGTTTTATCTTTGTGGGTATTTAGGATCCACCAAATCCATTGGGATAAGTGCACTTTATTTTAAAGTGCATCAACCCTTTTTCCTATCTTTCCCTGACATAATCTAACTCACCTTCCCTCTCTCCAGGTGCATATTTACCTTTACCTGAGGGCTGTGGCGTCAGCTATGTGTTTACATTATTCCAACAAAACTTCTGTACACTGTACTCACTGTCAGATTATTCCCATAAATGTCTATTTGGATGTGTCCAGAGGCTGGAGGTGCTTGGGTGAGAGCCCCAGAGAAGTCTATGGTGAGCTACTGCACAAATGCTGCCGTCCCACACGGAACAAATTTGGCACTGGATGTAATCCAATAGAGGAGGCTGCAGCCACCAGTTCAAAGTAAGTATGCACCTAGATAGAGTGAGCTAAAGAGGTAATGATTTCATATTTATCAACCCATAGCGTACTCTCTTTCCACACTTTCCCAGTTTAATGTTGGGTGTGTGAGGTAAAAATTTAGATTTCACAGGGATGATTTGCTAAAGGCATCCATCATCCAATCATGTGCAAGCAAAAAGGCATGTGATTGGGCATTCTATAACATTTCAAAGTAAAATTGCACCAAATTCATTAAGCTCTTGGGCAAATGGAATCCTCACCATTCCTCACCAAGCTCATGCTGAGGTAAAACTGGTGAGATTTGGGATTTCAGAGCCAGGAAAGGAAGTGAAAATGTTGTACTGGCCATATTTCTACATTGGTTCTAAAAGACAACGTCATCTGTGGCTGCTCAAGAACAGATCTTTCTCTTCAATTCTGCACTTACTCAAAGGAGTGGGTCCCAGGTTGTATAAAGAAGAACACAGAGGATCCAAAGACATAGCAGATGCTTGTTTCCTGTGTGGATTATCCTATATCTGTTTATTCAAGGGGTGATTTGACCCTTGGGGGTCTATAGCTAAGGCGAGCAGGCATTGCACCTAGAGGTGGTGGTGTTAGTTTTCTGAATCACACACTTTTCAATTGTTGTGTGGCACAGATTTTGGAGTGAAATAATTACTATCACAGAAGAATTTGCACATATTTATTCTGGACCATATGTGGACTTTTTTGCACGATTTGTTTTTTGCACAACTATGTTTATTATACCCTGCATGGACTTTCTAGGATTAGTGCACTATTATTTTATTTTAATCTTGGCCAAATTCCCTTGCAATGCAAAACGTCTATTTGCCTTTAGTAAATCAACCCTCATGTGTACAGTCATAAAACCATTCCACTGCTAAACAAGGGTGCTCATGACTACATGGAGGAAAACATAGGAGAAAGTTAAAGAACACGGGGCTGCATTTAGTCACAAGGGACCTAAGTGGCTTTATAGGTGGGGAACAGCCACATGAATGGCACTATATACAGTTCAGGAATACTTTGGTGTCCTATCTCCTCCCCTAGCCTTCTGACTTGACAGTGAAAAGTCAGCAGCAGACTGATGAGGCCATCCCCCTGCTCATGCCATGTTCTCCTCCTAACAAGAAGTTCCTTATCACACATTTGCTTGCAGTACACCTGATTGACCCTCAGTCCTTTCCCTACCTCTCCTAGAATGCTGCTGTACAAGAATTGAAAGAGGCTGACATTGTCAACCTGAAAGAGGCTGACATTGAGTCAAATTCCGATACTTACACTAGTTTCCTTAAAAAAAAAATATATTTAATGATTTATTTATGAATACATATTTTAAATAACTGGTGCCTTTTATATATGCCTAAAGTTAGGTGTTAAATTGTTTGCAAGGGAAATAAAAAGCCAACCTATGGCCACCCCTTACCCACGTTGGAGATGTATGTGTTGAAGTGTTTTCTTCTAAGGTACGACTTTAGGAGTTATCTTGGTTACATCACTATCTACAGGAAGCTTAATAAATGCCAGAACTAATGTCCCTTTGGACTATTTTTGCAATAATACCCCTTTGCTTCAAAATATTTTTTAGCTATTACCTCGTTCATCATAATCCTCATCGTCGTCGTCATCATCTTCCTCATCTTCATATATTTCCTCTCCTTCATCTTCATCTTCCTCTTCATCCTCCTCAATTTCATCATCATCCTCTCGATCTATTTCTTCATCTTCCTCATCTTCTTGGTCTTCATTGTCATCAGAATATTCTTCTTCCTCCTCCTTCTCATCCATTTCCTCCGTTCCATCTGTTTCATAGCACTCATCCACAGAGGAGTTGTCTGTTTTTGAGGAGTAGGGTTTTCTTTTGGGTGAGGGTTCCAAAGGTTTGTTATCTTGGGTTTTTCTTTTCTTGGCTAAAGGACAGCCGTAAACACTACAATAAGGACAAAAAATATTGGATTAAGAAATTTCTTGAAATGTAATCAAAACACCAACCAAACCACTTTTATTTACATTTTATATAGCGTAGGGAAGACTTAGAACTTTTGTGGGGTTCTTCTGTTTACCTATGTCTCTACTAGGGAGATGAGTAGAATTCTCTACAACAGGGACAGAACAGTTATAAAAGCTTGGAAAAAGGCTAGAAATTCTTTCAGCGCTGTATGTGTCCCTGTTGGAAGTTTCCACTCATTTGTGGCAATGTGGATAGCGGGAAGGAAAATAAGGGATGTTTCCCAAAAGGGCCACAGGTAGTGATAAAATGCCCAGAGGACATACTGTATAACCCTTCTTCCGCTCTTTAAAAATTTAAAAAAAAATGGCCAAAGTTACACTATAAGTATTACAAATATAACACTTTGAATGATACCATGTTATATAAATAGATGAAGAAAAATACAAATAACTGGTATAAGATAACCAGAGTTTAATATACAAGAAAGCATTTTGTAGAAAATCCCCTAGTGCCTTATGTAACCTTGAACCCCCCCTAACCTGGTGCATAGTTACCTCTGTGTAGTGACAGTGGCCTCCCATGGTGCTTATACCCTCTGTGCAAAATTCTCCTGCAGCACTAACCACACCTGTGCAGTCACTTTTCATAGACTTGAACGGAGTCATATATCAATGTCTTTTTTGTAAGAGAACTGCTTAATTTATGTCTATGGGAAATTACTGTACAGGAGAATGTAAACATCCAAAGATGCTGCCACCACAGGTAGGCTATATATGCCCCTTGAGAGGGAGTGGTTCTATGTTGAATTAGCTAAGAGGGTTCAGGCGAATAGGCTGGGATATTTTGTACCAACATTGTACTTGTACTTTAATATATTTTAAATGAAGATCTGAAGACCCTTAATCACAGATCAGCCATTTCATCCAAAAATAGAATACATTTGTACACATCGATTGGGTAAAATACATCTTTTTAGGCATGGTTTTTTGATTCCCCTAAAAATGGTGGTTAATCTGTGTCACGGACCCCTGTCCTCCACAGGATTATGTCCACCATAAATGCTTCCTTTGTCCAGTACAAGCACGATTCACGGTCCCTTGGCCCACCCAGTCACTTGTCATAGCATCAGTGTAGGGTGAAAACATAAGACTGTTTATTCCAAAACAGGTACAAAGGGATATACACCCAGGGGACAATCCCCCCTTCTTTGAATAATGACACAGGGCAGGGTAAACTTTACCTCCTCCAGTAACAAGACACACAGGTGTATTCAACTTTCCAACAGTAGACCATCTTTAGGAGGGGCTGTTGGAGAAACCCCTCTCCCCTCTCACAGCTAATCCACATGCAAATTTACATCCCATAACACTTTGCTCCCAAGGCAGACAGAACAATGGGATACAGGCACTTAACAAACACATTGCAACCCCTCACCCCACCTCAAACCATCTGGCAATGGTCTGAGACGAGAGGTGTAATCTATCTTCATATATCTCTTGAGGGATATTTTTTAGAAACATCACTGTCCTAGTGAAAGAGCCCCCTCCTTCCTTCAACACAAACCACACACATAGAACCCTGGATAACAGGGGTAAAAGGAAATGCTGAGCCTGGTTTGGTTGTACTGCAAGTCTCATTAGGACCACCCAGACTAAGGTTCTCGGTCACCCTGTGCCCCTAATAGACACAGGGTGACTTACACATAGGAGGGGCCAGGGGAGCTGGAGAAGGAGTTTCCCGACCTCTCTAAGGTAAGCTGGGTTCCACCAGCCCCCATTCAAAGTGACTCCCATCACAATCTGATATACAACATGTGCTTTAAAGTGCGCTATTCAGGAATTCTGGAGGTTAGGATTCAGCTGATCCACAGATCAGACATAATATAAGACCATATTTTTAGAGAGTTCAATTTACTAAGAAGAGATTCAATTTTATTGAATGAAAAATCAATACACAGTAATAACAAAATCCCAGCTAAACCATTTTTTTTCTCATCTCCTTTTCTCATACCCATAATACAACATGTTCATGGTGAAATCATACTGGAAAATCCACATATATTAATATTTGCCACAGGATAGTCAATGCACTATCCACACTAAATCAGCAAATAAAATATTTCCCTCCTAAATATCAACAAGATATTTCATTTGGTTTTGGGGAAAACCCCATTTTATGGATCAAACTGCCAGCTAATACTCCTAGGGAATTGGTTGTAGCCAGCTCCACTATTTACATTTCCCCAAAGCTACTCTCTACTGCTCCTTGCCATTTCTTGCAGAGTGTAAGTCTACATCTGTGCCCATACTCTACAGCAGTGGTTCTGAACCTCGGTACTCAAGTACCCCCAACGGGCCATGTTTTGGGAACTTCCCTTAGATAAAATAGCTCTTATCAATACCATGCCATTGATATTGATTTAACGCAGTTGTGCAAAGCAAAGGAAAACATGGCTTGTTGGAATATTTGAGGACCGAGGTTGAGAACCACTGCTCAACAGTACTTGGTTTGTCCCTCAAGGCAAGTTCTAAAAACAGGTTTATGTGCTGAAAATTGAATTCTGCTTTTTCAAAAATGTGATTTATCTCTCGAGGTGACCAAGTCATAAATAGCATTCTAACACTTAGGGATAATTTTGTTTACTCACATCTGAATTCCCTACCATCCTGCAGAGATTTTGCAGCACTTTCTGACATTACAGGAAGTGAGGGGAACCTGAACAACAGAAACCCAATGGGGTTTTTAACTATTTTGCACTATATTTAAAAACTAAAATGTTGGTTAGAGTTGGACTTTTACTTTGCAGATTTTTAGTATTTTGCTTTTCTTTATTGCCCCTGTAAACAGTAATCTTTGTTCTAATAATCCACCTTTGTTTACGCCAAGAAATTATTTCAAACAGGATTGCTTTACTATATTTCTTGAATCTCCTAGAAACATCCATACGCTTGAAAGTTCAGGAAAAACCTGTGACATTGCAAGGATCTTCTGTCTAGCCTGTAGATAAGTAGATTTCTTTAAATGGAAGTAGGCTCCCTTTAGCATGCTCCATAAACAAGAACAATCTTACACATGTTCAGTAAGAAGGAATCTACAGGGAAGCAAGAATTAGCTACATTTTCTTATTGAAGATGTGCTTCTTCAGCAATCACACCTATCAATCACTTTTCCTTCATGTATACTATTATTCACTAGTGTGGTCATATATTGAAGTTTAGCAGTTACTTTTGTTGAAAATTTGGATGCAACTGGAAATGTTTGCAAATAATGGAGAACCATTCTAAATGTGGTTATATTTTAATGTTCTATAAATTTTGATATACTATGATGCAATTCACGCATAATTCAGTAATTCACTATGCAGGAAACCCAAGCAAAGCTCAGTTCTGTACATGTTTGCCTCTGGCATGATTTTGATGTAGAGATCATCCCACACATATTTGTCAGAATGAGTTACTTCTGGTCTACCATGTTTGATATGGATCTCTCATCCTCTGTCTGGGTCATGCAGCTGCTTCTAAAGTCCATGCCTGTCACTTCTTTTACATAAAAATAACTGGCATGATGTTAATGATGAGTTTTAAAGTAGTACAATGCCCAACACATTAACTAACTTTTAAAAATGCATTCAAAATGGCAGCAAGACCAAATAAACATTACATTGGTCTGAAGACACAGAACCTAGACTGTCGGTCTTATTTAACATGCTAAAGAAAAAAAAATGTAAAGTACAATAATCCATCAGAATGAATTTGATTGAAGACCTCTGACATCAGGTTACAAAGGGTACTACTAGTGATGAGGGGATCAATTGTGTAGCATGCAGTTGTTAATCCATAGATTCCTGACAGAGTAGCTATTCGCAACCAGAAAAATGGCATAAGGATCACCAGGTGAAAATAAAGGGAGAACAAACCCTTAAAATGGCTGCAAGGCAGAAGGTTTTATAGAATGCATAAAGGTAAAAAAACTTCAGTGTGCAAGCCCCCCCTTATACTCACCTGATCCTGAGGCAGATCCAGTGATGTGCACGAGAGCAGAAGCTGAGACACAGCCGGGGAGCGATTGGTTCCTGCTGATGTCAATCACAGCCTGTGAGGACATAGCACGAATGGAGCTGAGACATGCATTGTATGTCTCATAGACACACATAGGTGGCTTGGGAGCGAGCACACTCAAGTGCCCCAGAGTAAGAAGTTTGCTATGGGGCACTCAGCAGGTGGGATAGGCAAGGAGTGCCAGTAGGGGACCAGAGAAGAGGAGAATTGGGACTCTGTGAAAAAAACATTGTACAGAGCAGGTAATTATGACATTTTTGTTATTTTAAAAAAAAATCTAAACCCTTACAAATGCATTTTAAGAAAAAAGAAAAGAAAAACTAATGCAGCCACCACTTCTAAGAATTGGTAAGCTGCCATTTAAAATGAATAAGTTAAATATCTTCTGAAACTGAAAGCAACCAGGGGATAAAATGTCAGCCTTAATTTAAAGGAATCCATAAGGGGGGTGAACCCACAAGTACAGAGAAATCCATTGTACAAGGCATAAGGGTCTGGATAAAAATCCTCTTACCATACACTCTTTAATTAGTTTCTGATTTTCTGAGAGAGATACAAACAAAAGCAGTGTATAGCTGAACATCATAAACCCGAATACCCCTTGAGCATGTACAAAAGGAGGGCCATGGAAGAACACAAGGAATACAGCTGTGAAAATGTTATTTTCAGCTGTGGGAGATAATTGTAATGGAATGAAGCTGAGTTGAAAAATTATCAGCGAAACAAGACCACTAACATCTAGAACAACTGTAATCTTTTTTTTTTTTTTTCTTGAACAACCCTCTCGGTTAGAGATGAAGCTAAGCCTGAGACATTTAAATCTTGAAACTTCAAAAAATATGACATGACAGCAAAAACAGATGAAACGTGATCACTGTACCCTGATTCTCACTCAAAAACATTACAACATTTGCAGAAGATGTCTGAATCAATGTTCCCAGAGTGAAAGCTGACCCTATCCTATTGCCTATCTCCACACCAAATGGACTAAACTGTTCCAAAACTCCTGGACTGCCATGATAGGAAGAAATATCCAAATGAACAAGAAAAAAAGGAAATCTCCAACACTATCAGATTATGCACCATGCCCGATTTCGTTCATAAGTTCAGCCAAGGTTCTGCACACAATAAAATAAGTTCAGTTCTCCAGTAATAATTTACCATAAGTAATATGTTCAGACAAAAAACATAATCTGCTAGAGAGTACCTGAACTGGCCCGTTAGTTTGTAGTTTTAGCTTGAAATACACAAACTCAAAAATGAACGTATAACTTCTGAAAGATTTACTATAGCTGCTCACAAAAACAAAAAATTGTGTAACTTCAAAAAAGCTGCCAAATCGTAGACCATCATTTACAGAAAAAAACAACAGATTTGATGAGTTAAACACATTTTTGGAAACTTTGGAGGAATGGCAAAGAAAGAACAATTTTATTGTGCAAGGTCTACAATGTTATAAGGTGTGCAGTGTTATTTAGGAGACCTTTTTCTTAGTGATAGGTGACATGGCTGCCAAATTGCCATCACTGGATTGAACTGGAAAGGGAATCTAGAAGCAAATAAGGAGTAACCAAGGCTAGCATCTAGCCTAATGAATTAAATCCATCCTAGTTGCCCAAATTGACTATCACAAGTAGAGCTTGTGTACACAGACATTTAAGTCAGAACTTATTTTCTCCTCATAGAATCCATGGGGATTGTACAAGATGGTTGAAGTAGTTGATGCACATAAGATTGAGGTCAAAAGCACCAGTGAGGGAAGCATTTTAAACTGAATTTAAATGCAAGCTGAAAGCACACTGCATTTTCCCGTATACACAAACATTTGTACAGACCCTTGCCCAATAAACTTTACTTAGATGTATTGGCTGGGTCAGACACTAATCTGGGTCTATCAATCATCTTCCAATTCAGTGGTCTCCGAACTGCAGCCTGGGGGCAGGATGTGGCCCTTTCCTGACTTTATCTGGCCCTTGGGGCACTGTTGCTTCCATTCACACCAATGATAGGGCACCATTAATCCCACTGACGCCAACAATTCACATATATTTCCCCCAACTGATAGCAACAATGGGGCACTATTTCTCCCACCAACACCAATGATGGGGTATGGATTGCTCTCACTGAAATTGGGCCATTTTCTACTCGTACTGGCCACTAAGACCTGAAAGGCAGTAAACTGGCCCTTTGTTTGGAATGTTTGGAGACCCCTGTTCTAAACTAACAAAGAACTAGAAGAAAAAAAAACTTCAGAAAATTTCCAGCACCATCAACATCACCCTTATTTCTCCCCAACCCTTTAGCTGAGCACAGTCATATACATATAGGAGGACAAGGTCCTTGAGGAGTCAACTTGGGGTCAGATGAAAATCTGTTTAGAGTCCAATGTGGGTATCCTCTTAAAGCAAGCCATTTGTTGTGCTTAGGACAACGATTTTAGCAATAGAGGCAAAGGCCTGCTCATTGAAGGCAGGATCATGGATCACTAAGAGGGTTGGGAACAGCAGAAGCATACACAGGTGTTGTGAGCATAGGAGTGCTAATGTAAGTGACACCCAAGTCAGTAGCTACATATGCAGGATGCCCACTATTCCAAATGTTACTGTTATTGAGTCAACAGGTTGAGCATCAATAAGACAAGGACTTCAGCTTGAACTGCAAATTCATTCAGCCACTTTTTTAACCCAGCTTTGAGATTGCTCTTGACTTTTCTGGCTGTCATAGCAAACAAGAGTATGTTATTCCTTAATCATGGATGAAGAATGGCTTAGAATCAGGAAAGTAGCCAATTATTGCTACCAGGAGAAGCTGGCACTAACTTTTTAGAAATCAAATAAGGAACAGTGAGAGCAGCTGAAACAGGAGTACTAATTCTCCAGGAACACAGACTCTTATCACCACCCACATGTAGTCTACCAACTAAATTACAAAACAATACAGGCAAACTAGCTTCTGCTATGGTTCAGCAGTCACAACTCTTGCCCTTAATCTTGAGGGATCTGTAATACATATTTATACCTTATATATTTATTTAATTACTGTTCATTCATGGTCAAAATTTAAAATTCATACAACTGCATCTTAATTTGACAAACACGCCATATTTTACATAGGGTTTCCTGGTCCTCTGAGACAGTATTGATACTGACCTCTAGTTGCCAGACTAGTTTTCAGCCAGATAAAGGGAGATAGTTTAAGAGTTCTTCTGCATTATCCATAACAATGGAATATCCCTTTGATAACATACTAACAGTACAAAGAACAGTAATTCATTCAAGCTAATAGATTTTAACGTACAGCATTTTAACATTGTTTAACCAGCTCAGCTCGTACACCTGTACACCTTCTATGGTCTAGATCACTTGCTACATCTCTGCTATGGGCCTGTTCATTCAGTAATAATTTTCTCATATTGCCTTTATTTAAAATAACAAATTTATATATATATATATATATATATATATATATTTTTTTTTGGACAAACAATGCTTTCTTTTGGTGACATTGTCTCGCAAAAATGATTTTTATATGCTATCCATGGATTAAAAAATACAGGGATGCAAAGAAAAGCAAGACTTTTATCAGTGCTAGTTAAAAAAATTGTTACTGTAGATAAAAAGTATACAGTTTATTCTATTATTTTTCCTGTTTACAATTGAACCTCGATTGGGATTCTGGTACAAAGCATTGCAAAGTTTTCTTTTCAAGTTTGCTCTTTTTTATGTGACACTAGAAAATTTAACCACCACAATTAATAAAAATAAAAAAGATAAAATATTAATGATTAAAAAAACAGAAATTTAAAAAGCATCTGTAAAATAATTATTAAAGTGATATTAAACCCAAAAGTCAAATATTTAACATTTGACATTGCAGCTTACCAATTCTTAGATGTGGCGGCTGCATTTGTTTGCTTCTTTACAATAAAATCCAACAGCGCACAAGATGAATTTATAAAGTTATGCTGCAGCTGCAAACCTAAAACACCCCTAATTCTCACATCCAACACTTTAAACTATAAAAATCAATGTTAGGTTGAACTTGCAACAGTGCAACATGGACCTAAGCATATCAATCTTCCTATTTAGCAAAAAGATAAAGTTGATGGAACAATCTCCCAAGTGACACCTTTACGTAAATGCTTACAACACAGCAATCAAATTTGATTGCTGTAAATAAGCTCCTAAATGCATTTATAAAAGCCCCAGTGTACATGAAGCCTAATGAAACAGAGTAGATACAAAAGTAACAATGTTACTTTGTATCTATCTCACCGTCTAAACAGTGTCATACTGTCAGGTTTTTTTTCACAGCAGCAACGATTACAGCAGCTGTATTTACAGAGCAACTCCTGGCTGTCATTTTGACAGTAGGGAATTGCCTGCAAATGGGAGGGGTGAGTTGGCAGCAGGGCAAAATGACAGGTGTACTACACACGCCATGTGTACTTTGATGTCCACAGCTGGTTAATAAAGGATGGGTTCTTACTAGGTGCTTTGCAATACTTAACATTCTGAGCATTTGCAAAAAAAAATCTTTTGAAATACCATTTCCCCCCAAGTTTGTATTTTCACTATGGTTGGCCACTAGGGGGTTTTGTATGTTTTCTATAATACTTTGAGACCCCAACAGCGAGATACCCTTGTGGTGATTTGTTTCTCCTACCCCCTCCACAAGGCCATATCAAATGTGTCATTCTGCCCCAGCTGAGTATCCCAGTGAAACATGGTCTATACATGTTGGAGAACGAAAAGGGATTGGGGACACAATCATTTCCACTTGTAATGCCAGCTGGGTGGAATTCAAATGGTATATCTTGTTATTGCAATTCCCAAGTGATATAACATATGATTCCAGTTGGCAGAAAACACAAAACTGAATCATTGGTTTTGGGTGTAGTTGACCTAGATGGAGTACAGAGACTAGATAGAAATGCTGCAACCCATGGCAATCAAATGTCACTTTTTATTAGCCAAGTAGCCAGAGCAGTGATAGGTGACTGTACACTGGTTACTATAGCATAATATACCATCAGCATGGCTCCTGACCACATTAAATAAGCTCATATATCTCTAAACACCATCACCAGTAACTACATGTTATTTACGATAATGAGTTTCATAATTCAGTGATTTCATCAGAGGCTGAGCGATATTCCCCCGAATCCATCTGCAGCCAAGCACCCAGGCAAGATGCTAAAATAAGAAACAAGCTCATTCCTTTGCAGCTGCCTCCTTCCTTCCCACCCTTCACAACCAGAACATAAAACATAAATACAGAGCTCCTGCAGAAGGGATTTCATATGCTCTATAAGAGACATGGCTTTAAAAATGTATAGTGTAGGCTCTGCAAAGTTCAGACGAGGACAAGGCTGGCGATTGCAGTCTCTCCAATTGTTCCTGGCTCACCCACATGCATAGCACTGTACTGCACTTCAACTAACCTTCCTATTGCCTTGAATTGCATTCCTATGCACTGCCTAATCATTTACTGACTAATGCAAATCAGTGCAAGAATCATTTTAACTAATAATGGCTATCTATCTATCTATCTATCTATCTATCTATCTATCTATCTATCTATCTATCTATCTATCTATATCTGTCTGTCTATCTATCTATCTATCTATCTATCTATCTATCTATCTATCTATCTATCTATCTATCTATCTATATCTGTCTGTCTTTCTATCTATCTATCTATCTATCTATCTATCTATCTATCTATCTATCTATCTATCTATCTATCTATCTATCTCTATCTATCTATATCTATCTATCTATCTATCTATCTATCTATCTATCTATCTATCTATCTATCTATCTATCTATCTATATCTGTCTATCTATCTATCTATATCTGTCTATCTATCTATCTATCTATCTATCTATCTATCTATCTATCTATCTATCTATCTATCTATCTATCTATCTATCTATCTATCTATCTATTTATCTATCTATCTATCTATCACCCACCCACCCACACACCTACCTACCTACCTATCTATCTATCTATCTATCTATCTATTTATCTATCTATCTATCTATCTATCTATCTATCTATCTATCTATCTATCTATCTATCTATCTATCTATCTATTTATCTATCTATCTATCTATCTATCTATCCATCCATCCATCCACACACCCACCCACCCACCTATCTATCTATCTATCTATCTATCTATCTATCTATCTATCTATCTACACTACACCTGTACCAAAAGTATTGGGACACCTGCCTTTACACACATGAACTTTAATGGCATCCCAGTGTTAGTCTGTAGGGTTCAATATTGAGTTGGCTCACCCTTTGCAGTTATAACAGCTTCAACTCTTCTGGGAAGGCTGTCCACAAGGTTTAGGAGTGTCTATGGAAATGTTTGACCATTCTTCCAGAAGCACATTTGTGAGGTCAGGCACTGATGTGGTCGAGAAGGCCTGGCTCACAGTCCCCACTCTAATTCATCCCAAAGGTGTTCTATCGGGTTGAGGTCAGGACTCTGTGAAGGTCAGTCAAGTTCCTCCACCCCAAACACACTCATCCATGTCTTTATGGACCTTGCTTTGTGCACTGGTGC
>BLSH010153293.1:258743-279532 GCA_018402905.1 Glandirana rugosa
GAGAGACCCCTGGGTCTACATTCCTTCCCCGAGAGACACCTGGGACAGAGAGCCCCTTCCTTACATCTGGGTCCCCAGAGAGTCCCTTCCTTACAACAGGGTCCCCAGAGAGCCCCTTCCTTACATCAGGGTCTCCAGAGAGCCCCTTCTTTACATCAGGGTCCACAGAGAGCCTCTTCCTTACATCAGGGTCCGCAGAGAGCCTCTTCCTTACATCAGGGTCCACAGAGAGCCCCACCTTACATCAGGGTCCCCAGAGAACACCCCTATACATCAGGGTCCCCAGAGAACCTCCCTATATATCAGGGTCCCTAGAGTTCCTCCCCATACATCAGGGTACCCAGAGAGCCTCCCCATACATCAGGTGGAGGCGAGGGCCGAGCCGGAACCCGTGCTAACACGGCTCAGTCTGCCCCTGCCTCCTGCATTCCGGACCGAGACATACCTGCAAATTGCAGAACTGCACCCACTCGGTAAGAGACTCGGGGCTGTAGCCCCAATAGCCACCCCCTAGCAACGCCCCTGCTGTATTCTATAATTTGCTCCAGCTGCCTCCTTCTTACCCTTAAACAGAACATAGTTGATCAGAACCATCTGAGTGTCTTTATGAAGGCCCTTGATAAGATCCTGAATTTTGCCTTCAGTATTATTTTTCACGTATCCATTTATTTTACTTTCAACTTTTTGTAGGTCGCTAAAATCCTCTTCCATAATTTCGGCTTGGTAGTAACGCCGTGCATCATCTTTAAAGCTCTTGAGCAAGGTCAGGCTCTGATTTACAAAGATGGCGTTTCCAATGTTAACCTGAAGGCTGCTCTTCGGCTCATTCACCATCTGGAGAAGAGTGGAATAAGCCTGGTGGACCTCCATTTCCCTGCATTGTGTGCTGTTCAGGCTCAAACCTTTCCACATTTCCTGGTGGGTCTTTGCCTGGGCCCCCAGCAACATCATGGAAAAAGCACAAGAAATGCTGAAAGGAGAAAAAACGACATTCTTGGGTAGGGAATTTGTGCCTTGAGTTGACACGCAGGTCAGATGCTTGAAGAAATTTATGGCAAATTCAGTATTTGCCTTTACTGTTTGCCTTAGGGCTTGGGCTTTCTTCGGCTCTTTTCTGCCCTTCGTTTCCTTATGGGACTTTTCAGATTTGAGTTCATCTGAAGCAGTTATGACCGGGATGAGCAAAAGCAAAATTAGGAGGAACTTCATGTCTTCTTGGTATAGACGTTCACCTACTGATAATGATAATGAGATAGTTATGTCTTTGTTTTCAGCACCTGATCCTCCTCTGAGACTTGGAGCATGTAGACTTCTGAAAAGCAACATAACAGCATTAAAGCAGAACCAAACCTGGGAACAAAAATGTAATATATTGCACCTTACTAGTCTTTGGATGTCGTGGCCACATGAAAACATTTTTAGCAAGTACAGAAAATCCTAGCTGATCTTGCCAAAAATTAGACGTCTTTGTAACTTCCTATGAGTCTAACTGGTAGCATAAAACTATTGTGTCTTTCTCCTGTAAATGACAATCTCCCCACTCTCCATATAATGGAAATGAAGAGATACAACAGGTTTGAAGTCCACTCCGGGTGACAACCAGTGGTGGCTATTACTGTGGGGCAAACCAGACATCCCGTCGCCACCACCAACCCCCTTCCCCCCGCCCAGGGTCAGTAAGTCATCCCTGCACTTACACCCCCCCCCGGTCAGTCGGCCCTGCACTTAACCCATCTAGGTAGCAGGCAGCTTCAGCTCCTTCCTGCATCTCCTCCTCCTCGGCGGTGGCTTCCTCCTTGGCAGTTTCAGCCTACATCTCAGGGGTCACAGCAGCTTCTTCATCGGCGGCTTCCCTACTCCTTCCCTCTCCTCTTGGCCAATCAGGTCTTAAGACCCACTTCCTGATTGGCCGGCAGGAGAATCAGGAAGACTATAGCTAATATTAATTTGCTATCGTCACACAAGTGGGTGGGCTCAGGATGCAGTGCTCTGTGCCTCAAGCCCATCCTTTTTTGAAGCCAATTAGAGCCTCTGGCTCTAATCATGTGCTTCCAAAAAAAAAAAATCCCATTGAAATCCATGCGTCTGGCAATCTACATGTAGATTAGGGGCTGTGCGTATGGATTGGGGGGCGGCGCCCCTGTGCCCATTATGGACGGACCCTCCACTGGTGACAACCATGGCTACCTCTATAGATACAGGACAGTGAGTGAGTGTTGTCACCCTGGGACAAGAAGTGAGAATATTTATACTTTGGGGGTTTAGATCCACTTTAACACATTTCCACAAACGTAATGTCCCCCATAATTCTAATGTGCATCTATCATCAAATCTTTCTGTTTGTTTTATGTAGATTTAGGGAGTCGATCTATCTATCTATCTATCTATCTATCTATCTATCTATCTATCTATCTATCTATCTATCTATCTATCTATCTATCTATCTATTTATCTATCTATCTATCTATCTATCTATCCATCCATCCATCCACACACCCACCCACCCACCTATCTATCTATCTATCTATCTATCTATCTATCTATCTATCTATCTACACTACACCTGTACCAAAAGTATTGGGACACCTGCCTTTACACACATGAACTTTAATGGCATCCCAGTGTTAGTCTGTAGGGTTCAATATTGAGTTGGCTCACCCTTTGCAGTTATAACAGCTTCAACTCTTCTGGGAAGGCTGTCCACAAGGTTTAGGAGTGTCTATGGAAATGTTTGACCATTCTTCCAGAAGCACATTTGTGAGGTCAGGCACTGATGTGGTCGAGAAGGCCTGGCTCACAGTCCCCACTCTAATTCATCCCAAAGGTGTTCTATCGGGTTGAGGTCAGGACTCTGTGAAGGTCAGTCAAGTTCCTCCACCCCAAACACACTCATCCATGTCTTTATGGACCTTGCTTTGTGCACTGGTGCGCAGTGATGTTGGAACAGGAAGGGGCCATCCCCAAACTGTTCCCACAAAGTTGGGAGCATGAAATTGCCCAAAATGTCTTGGTATGCTGACACTTTAAGCATTCCTTCACTGGAACTAAGGGGCCAAGCCCAACCCCTGAAGAAAAACTCCACACCATAATCCCCCTCACCCCCCTACGAAATAATTTGGCCCAGTGCTCAAAGAAAAGTCCATAAAGACATGGATTAGTGAGTTTTTGGGTGGAGGAACTTGACTGGCCTGCACAGAGCCCTGGCCTCAACCTGATAGAACACCTTTGGGAATAATTGGAGTGGAGACTGCGAGCCAGGCCTTCTAGTCCACATCAGTGCCTGACCTCACAAATGCGCTTTTGGAAGAATGGTCAGATATTCCCATAGACACACTCCTAAACATGTGGACAGCCTTCCCTGAATAGTTGAAGCTGTGATAGCTGCAAAGGATGGGCCAACACAATACCGGGATGCCATTAAAGTTCATGTTGGCGAGAAGGCAGGTGTCCCAATACGTTTGGTAACATAGCCTATCTATCTATCTATCTATCTATCTATCTATCTATCTATCTATCTATCTATCTATCTATCTACACTATATTACCAACATAATTGGGACACATGCCTTTACACACATGAACTTTAATGGCATCCCAGTCTTAGTCCGTGGGGTTCAATATTGAGTTGACCCATCCTTTGCAGTTATATCAGCTTCAACTCTTCTGGGAAGGCTGTCTATCTATCTATCTATCTATCTATCTATCTATCTATCTATCTATCTATCTATCCTCAGTCTATAAATCAGGACATTACTGTCATTAAAATTAAAAACAGGAATAGCTTGTACAAGCTTTGCTTAGGCTGCCCATACATTATACAACTTTCCTTTAGATTTACCAAAACCATATAATAGGAGGTCAAACCTAAACAGTTTCAATTTGTATGCAATCAGGCAGGTCCTTGTACTACATAGCTGAAGGTAAATCTAAAGAAAATTGAATAAGAAAATTGCATGGTGTATGGCCAGCTTAAGTGTGAAAAAAGCTATCTATCTATCTATCTATCTATCTATCTATCTATCTATCTATCTATCTATCTATCTATCTATCTATCTATCTATCTATCTATCTATCTATCTATCTATCTCTTTTTTCTTTCTCTCCATTGTGTTAGCATGCTATTTATACAGACATATGTGTATTATACTGTTGATTAGTACTTCTCCAATTAGATGGCAGTGTTATTGTGCTGTTTAATGCTTACATAAGATACAGCTCATAATTTCAGCACAGTTTCAGTCTTTGAAAATGAAAAAGTTCAGAAAGTAATTATGATGGTTACTAACAGTGCTTCATCAAAATTTTCAGTTGCTAACCTGACAAACCCAAACTAGCTGTCCTGGAAATGTATGATGTTGCCGATAAGAGAGGGTGCACGGAAATGTATAGAAAAGCTGAAATGTAACCCACCTACAGATGAGTGGATAGAGAAAGATCAAAAAGTACTATATGAGCATACTGTCTCTATAATATGGGGGGGTTCTAAGCAAAAAGTGAACATAAAGATAGTAGCAGAAAGGTACCAGGAATAGAGTAGCTCACTGGTATGCTCCAGTGGGCTACTGCCACATATCTGGTGGATCTGACTTGAGAAAGGGGTTTACCTTGAAACGTTGTCAGTCTCCTCCACCTCAGTCCTGCTTCTAGGTGTCTGCATACCAGTGAGCTATTTTATACCTGTATATGGTACCTTTCTGCTACTGTCTTTTTGTTTACTTATCCATTCACCAAATCTCATTCCCCTGACACTGTGGAATCTCACCATCCTGACATCCGGTAAATGTGTTTTAAGGCTGCAGATGAATAGATGACATCTCTAAACTAGTTCCAAGCCAGAATGCAAAAGCATAAGCACACCAATAGAAACGGCTTACTTAAAGTTGGAAGAAAAGGAAGATCTTCTACCCAACAATGGAGAGCACAGACAAGCAGTGGGATCACTGTTTTACACTGCTGCCTCCACACATACAGATACAGTATAGGAGCTGCTAGGTCACATCTCTGCAGAGATGTCAGGTAACCCTAGCAAAAAGACTGCAATGCAATTTAAGATTCATGCAGTATCTTGAACAAACTCTTTGCATTATCTCACATTAATATGGCGCTTTATGTACTCAGCCAATTTTTCACTTCAATCGTGTTTAACAGTGGTCCCTTTTTGTACTCCAATAATCCACCATCATCATTTCCCATTTTCTTTTTGGTGTCCATGGAGCTCTACCATCTTGCTCCGCTGAATACAAATTCCTCCTTTACGATCTTTGTAAATCCCTGAAGAAGAGCTTGTTTCATTTCGAATATTTCAAATTTCTCGAAACCCATTGGATGATATCACAGTTTTTCCATCCATAAGGAGGTTTATGTACACTGCATTATGTATAGCTTATGTCTTTTGTATGTCCATGCACTGTTCTATGCACTTTGTGTCCTACTTTTCTAATGGTTTTACCTATACTGACCCCTACAGGCCATATCCAGCTCAATAAACACAATAATTGATTTTTACATTTGTCTTTAAGTCTGCTTTGTCCATTTATGCCTCAAAGTCCCTTCTTTTCGGAGGGTTTTCTTGTTTTTCGAACAAACTCAAAACATGAACCTAACATTAACTGAAAATAGTGACCTAAAACCTATATTATATGGGGACTCAGATTGGACAAGTGATCGCAGCATTTGCAAATCTACAAGTAGTTACTTGCTCCAATTCCGCAATATTCCTAAATCCTTTTCCTGGAAAAATCTAATTCCAGAGGCATTATCTGCTACAGAAGCTGAACACATTTTGGCACCCTATGTTTGTCAAGAACTAATTTGGTTGCAGCAGCTTTGTGGAAGATCTTTTCAATTTTGTATGAAGACAATCAAGTATAATCAAATGTATAAAGTTTGCAAGTGAAAAAGATCACTGCCAAAACCAAGCACATTGACGTCAGGTACCATTAACTCAGAGACTTTGTGGAGCAAAATGTATCTGTGCTTGCATACTCTGAAACTGATATAATAACATATGCTATAGAAAAGCCAGCCATTACCAAAGCCAATGTTTGAGGAATTCCAAAAGAGGATGTAGTTGTTGAGTAGGGGTATTAGCATGTTGTTAATACACCATTCCAATACAGAAGGGGTAGGGAACCTGCGGCTCTCCAGCTGTTGTAGAACTACATTTCCCATCATGCTTCTGGGAGTAATTGTATCCATCAGCCTTGCAATGCCTCATGGGAAATGTAGTTCTACAACAGCTGGAGAGCCGCAGGTTCCCTACCCCTGCTATACAGTATATCACAATGTTGACTAGTACTTCTACAACTAAGTGTGTTATTGAATGCCTGCATAATGTAAGTATGGTCCTCTCTTGTGGAACTACTACATGGTTATGATGAGATTTCCTGTCTCTGTATTCCTGTCATATCTGCAGCAGCTTTCCAACAATATATATATATTAAATGTTTCCTTTAGGATGATTCATGCTGTTTATGCTCTAGTCTCCAGTGCTGGAGATAATCACATCACTAAAATGTAATTTTGTCATTAAGCGAAATGCACAAATTTGGGGCTTCTGTACTTGAAATAATTATTGAAATACTACAACGCAGGCAATGATGATTCCAGATTTAATGATCCCTGAAAATGCTTACTGTCTGAAGGAGAGTAATGCTCAATCTCTTAATCCATTAGCCTCTTTAGACTGTCAACGTACTTATCAGCGCTGCTTCCTCTTTCTATAAATATTATTTTTATATAAGCCCCTACCCCCATGCTCTGTACAGATTTCATGCTCTCCTGCTACGAAGCTTCAGAATTCATCTATGAATGTTGCCGTTTGTACATTCGCCTCACGTACCAATGAGGGAACACCATTTAGCTCCCCTAGGGCAGTAAATGCATTCATGTTTAATTACTCTTGGATGAGGTTAAAGTAAATGTATGTTGATGTACGTTTCTGCACCTAAAGAATTTTCTACCCAACAGCTACATGGAACTAGTTTCATGGAACAGCATGATGCTGGGGTGACTGTGGCACGAGATTATGGCAAATCAGGTATTCTGGTATATCCAGTTATATTCATTTAGTTGTATAATCCTCATCTAACATCAATATAGATACATATCACCCACCAGGTTTTTAATTATTTACCTATTGGGTTGTATGTTTGTATAGAGCATTTAACTTTGTGTACAATGACCATGCATGTAGAGGTATTACTGCCACGTTGCACACTCATTTGTAAAATTAAAGTAATCTGGAGTTCCCTCTTCCTGATAAATATGTATAATAACCTATGAAGGATCACTAATGGTATGATCATGCTTTGACACTTCAAAGCTGCATTACCAGCGATTTTGATGTGATTTGCGGTGCAGCGAAAAGCGTCCTTCCACCATATCAGTCAGATGTAAGCCGATTTGATTGGTATTTGTTCACTTGCCTCTGAAACGTCTCTCAAAGACTTCTAGTACAATGTGCCTAGGGTGAAGAACCATGCTTGCTACCAATATAGGAAGATTTTGAAAATAGGACATAATGTCAGCAAGCATTAGGGAGAGAGTATTTTAAGAGAAAACTAGCTATGTTGCTGCATTCCAATTAACATAAAACATTGCAAAGATAGGACATAATAAGTTGAATCAACCTTGCATTAAACCCAGACCACACCTTTAGTCCATCTGAAGATAAAGCTTTGAATTAGTATATGAAGACAACATATCCAGCAAAAAAATCACAGAACATGATGTACTAATAGGTTCTACATGTAGCACGCTGTAGTGAACACTAGCTGGCATTGTAACATGTATAAACATTATTACATAAAACTTGTTGGTTTAGGGTGTGGTTTGAAACAAATCTGTGCACATGTAGGGCACAGCAACAGTTTTTTTTTAATATTCCACTTTCCTGCAGCACATACTTACCCCACCTCCCCTGTTCTACTGCCTCTCTGTTCACCTGCCAGGGGTGAAGAAAACATGCCCTTTGGTATACCCATGTTGTATTACTTGGAACTTACACAGAACTGAGGACTCTTTCCCTACCTCCAGGTGCTGGACCAAGAACCACCAATGTAACTTGGGATGAAAGGGAGCAAGTCCTGGGTATTTCCTTGCTTCTGGTTGTGAAATATAGCAGTGGAGTAGATAAGCATGTGTAGCTGTGGAAGGGGGCACTTACAACTTGAGTGTCTGACTATAATATCCTGTCATTCACATGATAGTTTGACTCACAACTACTCCTTCATGGAAAACTGTACCCAAATAAAGCAGAATTTCAGTCTGCTTAGAGGGGTGCCCCCCCAAAGATACCATTAATATGGTGCATGTGCAGATGTGCCCACTGTCTCTGCCTGGCCTTTGGATCCTGGCAGAGCCCATTTAGACATCTGCACACAGGCAGGTGAACTTCATGCATGTGCAAAGATTGGGAATGTGCCAGAATTCCCTGTTAGCAGTCTTTGCGTGTACACTGAAGAACCCCATGCGTGCCCACATAGCCGGGGAAACTTGCATATGCACAGATATGCCGTGGGGCTCTCTCGACCCTGAGGCACATCTACACACATGCGGGGGAAATAAGGAATTCTCACCTAGGTGCTGCTTTGCAGCACAAATAAAGAACCTAAGATTAAAAAAAAGGTCTGCTTTAATTTTATATCTTTTTTTTTTTGAGACAGATAGAGCTTCTTTTGAAGTATTTAATAACAGCTGGGTTTTTATTTTTTACTATTTAAAAAAACTTACATATAGAGGGAAGGGGAAGTGAAGGGGCTAATGTGCTTTTCACAAACAGTGGCAGGATGAGCATGAATGGGTTCATGTTCAGATTTGCAGGATAAGGGAGTTAAAGGGTTAATATACAGGTCACTAGACAGCATGAAGATAATATGTGTAGGAGAAGCGGGGGGTATGAAAGCGTGAAATGATTCCTGTGTCATCTATACAGAATGAATGAATCTGAAGTTGCAGCTGCTGATCCATCCACTCTTTCCCTAATGACATTTTCTACAGTCTCTCTCCTTCCAAAAGCATGTGATCACTGATGACCAATCACAGTGATCACATGGTACCCAGCCCCTCTGATCAGCTTCAAATAGTGTCTCTGTGTACCTAGCCATCTAATGATAACTTGGTACACAAAAATTACCAGGCAGAACAGCTGCCTGATTGCTGTTTATTCTGTGTCATTAATAAACGGACTGTTGATCCATTGTTCAAAAACGTATACCAGTAGAAAAGGGGTTCAAGCATACCTATTATTACTTTAGACAACCTTGTGTTGGTTAGATATTAAATGTAAAATGGTATGGTAGCATATGTTCTTTGTCCTTACTGTCTTCAGATGCTAAACACAGAAACATTACAGGGGAATTCTTTTCAGCACAAGGAACTGTTAAGTCAAGGTACGTGGGTATAAAAAGTATACACACCCCTGTTAAAATGTCAGGTTTCTGTGATGTAAAAAAATGAGACAAAGATAAATAATTTCAGAACTTTTTCTACCTTTAATGTGACCTATAAACTGTACAACGCAATTGAACAACAAACTGAAATCTTTCAGGTGGAGAGAAGTAAAAATTAAAAAAAATAAAATAATATGATTAGTGTTGAGCGAACCGGGACTGTAACGTTCGGGTCCGTACCGAACTTTCAGGTGTCCGGGACCCGGACCCAAACACGGACATTTCAAAAAACGTTCGGGTCCGGGTCCGGGGTTCTGGTATTTTACTCCACGTGTTGAGAAGCTGCAGGGCAGCCAATCAACAAGCGTTTCACTGGTTTGCCCTTAGAAGCCATCAAAGCCATGCCTACTAATGGCATGGCTGTGATTGGCCAGTGCATCATGTGACCCAGCCTCTTTATAAGCTGGAGTCACTTGATGCTGCAGTCACATGCTCTTGGGTTAGCTGTAGGGAGAGGGAGCTGACGGCGTCATGGAGAGATTAGAGACATTTTAACAACATCTGATCCTGCATCCTTAGATAGATTACTACTGCTGTGCTGTTGCTCTGAGGACAGATAGCAGAAATTTGAGATTTCACATACCGCTGCTTTGAGTTGCAGATCAAACTCTGCATAAAACAACGATCGCTACGATCGTGCTCAACGATCAGATTGTTGGAGGAATTTGAGATTTCAAATATTGCAGCTTTGAGTTGCAGATTGCAGATCAAACTCCTAACACAACGATCGCTACGATCGTACACAACGATCAGATTGTGGGATCGTACAAAACGATCAGATTGTGGGATAGTACACAACGCTCAGATTGTGGGAGTAATTTGAGATTTCACATACTGCTGCTTTGAGCGATCTGACTGCACTAGGTAGAGGGACAGATTATTGTTCAAAAATCATCTCCTAGTTCTAAAGGGAGAGGTTTTAGCTGCAGCTGTAAGTGACACATTATTGTTCAAAAATCATCTCCTAGTTTATTTGATTTTAATTTATTTTCCCTATCCCCATTTTTTTGTAGGGCACTTGCCCCACTCTTACCCCCATTTTACTTCCTTTTGCAGCCCTCTAGCACTTGCCAGGACTTTGTTACAGCCATATTTGTGCCTAAAAGTTCGGGTCCCCATTGACTTCAATGGGGTTCTGGGTCCGGGATAACGTTCGGGCAACGTTCGGAAGCCGAACCTGGACTTTTTCCCAAAGTTCGGACGGACCCGCAGAACCCGAACGTCCAGGTGTTCGCTCAACTCTAAATATGATTGCATAAGTGTGCACACTCTTAAACTAATACTTTGTTGAAGCACCCTTTGATTTTATTACAACACTCAGTCTTTTTGGGTATGAGTCTATCAGCATGGCACATCTTGACATGGCAATATTTGCCCACTCTTCTTTGAAAAAACATTCCAAATCTGTCAGATTGCGAGGGCATCTCCTGTGCACAGCCCTCTTCAGATCACCCCACAGATTTCAATGGGATTCAGGCCTGGGCTCTGGCTGGGCCATTCCAAAACTTTAATCTTCTTTTGGTGAAGCCATTCCTTTGTTGATTTGGATGTATGCTTTGGGTCGTTGTCATGCTGGAAGATGAAGTTCCTCTCCATGTTCAGCTTTCTAGCAGAAGCCTGAAGGTTTGGTCCAATATTGACTGGTATTTGGAACTGTTCATAATTTCCTCTACCTTGATTAAGGCCCCTGTTCCAGCTGAAGAAAAACAGCCCTAAAGCATAATCCTGCTACCACCATGCTTCACGGTGGATATGGTGTTGTTTTGGTGATGTGCAGTGTTGTTTTTGAACCAAACATATCTTTTGGAATTATGGCCAAAAAGTTCAACCTTGGTTTCATCAGATCATAACACATTTTCCCACATGCTTTTGGGAGACTTCAGATGTGTTTTTGCAAACCTTAGACTGGCTTGGATGTTTTTCTTTGTAAGAAAAGGCTTCCGTCTTGCCACTCTACCCCATAGCCCAGACATATGAAGAATACGGGAGATTGTTGTCACATACTTGCCAGATATTCCTGAAGCTCCTTTAATGTTGCTGTAGGCCTCTTGGAAGCCTGACAGGCCTCGTCTTTTCATCAATTTTGGAGGGACGTCCAGTTCTTGGTAATGTCACTGTTGGGCCTTATTTTCTCCACTTGATGATGACTGTCTTCACTGTGTTCCATGGCATATCTAATGCCTTGGAAATTCTTTTATACCCTTCTCCTGACTGACACCTTTTAACAATGAAATCCCTCTGATCCTTTGGAAGCTCTGTGCAGACCATGGCTTTTGCTGTAGGATGCCACTAAGAAAATGTCAGGAAAGACCTACTAGAAAAGCTGAACTTTATTTGGGGTTAATCAGAGGCACTTTAAATGATGGCATGTGATGTGTGTACTGACTCCTATTTATTATGAGTTTGAATGTGATTGCTTAATTCTGCACACAGCTACATCCTAGTTATAAGAGGATGTGTACACTTGTGCAACCACATTATTTTAGTTTTTTATTTTTACTTCCTCCCCAAAAGATTTTAGTTTGTTTTTCAATTGAGTTGTACAGTTTATAGGTCACATTAAAGGTGGAAAAAGTTCTGAAATGATTTATCTTTATCTATTTTTTTTACATCACAGAAACCTGACATTTTAACAGGGGTGTGTAGACTTTTTTATATCCACTGTACATCACACATTTTTAAAAATACATCACTAAGTTATGCCCCTTCATAGATATTAATAAAATACTGATACAGAAGAGAAATAGATAACAGAAGAGAAGAACGTCTTAGAGCCAGTTGTTTCTAAAAAAAACACTAGATATATAGATATGTTGCAAAGCAAGTGGATGTAAGGCTTTGTTCACACTAGTGCAATTTCAGATGTGAATTGAGTTGCACAGAATCAGATGACAATGGAAATCACATTGTTTTCAATGTTCACATTCACATCAATGCAACTCAGCATGGTGAGATTTTGGGAAAGGTTCCAGCACTATTTTGGCAAACCACTTCAAAGTAGTATCAAAGTTGCATCCACATTGCACTTAAGTTGCATCCAAGTTGCACTACATAATCACACTGAAAGTTAGATCAAAATGAGATTGCAGAAGTGAACCTAGCCTAAGAGGTAAGTGTAAATTGACTCCACTAAAGGCAAAGAGGACATGTTAAAATTGCTCAGAGCTTGTGGAAAACATTCACCAACAGGGAAGGGATTAACAGCTCAGTCTCAGTTTTTGCTGATGATACAAAAATAAGCAGGGCAATGACATCACACCAGGATACTGAAATTTTACAGAATGACCTGAACAAAGTAATGAAGTGGGCAGACAAATGGCAAATGAGGTTTAATTTAGAGAAATGTAAAGTAATGCACTTGGGGGAAAAAACATAAATGCAAAGTACTCATTAGGGGGAGAACCTCTGGGAGAATCAAGAATGGAGACGGATCTGGGGGTCAGAGTTAGATGACAGACTGAGCAATAGCATGCAATGTCAAGCTGCAGCTACCAAAGCAGGTAGAATATTAGCATGCATAAAAAAGGGATATACTCCAGGGTTAAAACTATAACTCTGCCACTTTATAAAACCCTGGTAAGGCCCCATCTGGAGTACTAGTACTAGTCCAGTTCTGGTCACCGGTCCTCAGAAAGGATATGCTGGAGCTGGAGGGAGTCCAAAGGAGGGCAGCTAAACTTATACGGGAACTAGAAGAACTTACTTACGAGGAACGACTGCAAGCACTAAAATTATTCTCTCTGGAGAAGCAACGCTTGAGACGGGACATGATTGCAATCTACAAATATCTCAATGGGTATCCCAGCATAAGAAAAAAAACTGTTCAGTCTCAGGGAATGTAGGAGCACAAGGGGACACACATTGAGACTGGAAGAGAAGTGGTTTAATCTTAAACTGCTTAGTGGGTTCTTAACTGTCAGGGCAATAAGAATGTGGAACTCCCTTCCACAACTGGTAGTGACTGCAGGAAGTATGGAAAATGTTTAAAAGACTATTGAATGTATATCTTAAACAGTACAACATACATGGATATGGGCACTGACAAACTGACACCTACACAGGCTGAACTGGATGGACTATTGTCTTTTTTCAGCCTTAACTACAATGTAACTATGTAACACATACATGGGAAATGAGTAACTGTGGAATTAAATCCCAGAACTCCTGTAAATAATTATGAACAAGATCCTTATATCTGCCTTAACTCATTCACAAAGGATTGTGCTCATTTTAAAGGGGTACTTATATTACATGGGTTCATTGGGTGAAACAAAATGATGTGAGAAGTAAGTGTGAACGAGGACCTTGTGGATGGAGAGTTTGATGGTACTGAAGTATTATGGGTAGAGCTGCATATTGGTGTACACGCTGCAAACTTAATTTTAGGACTTTGTTACAGGCCCTCCAGAGTGAATGAGGAAGGACAGATTCAGCTCCTTACACAGACAGAAATGGCTGCAATAATTGGAGATGTTAACTAAGAATGTAATAAAATGTGAAATCGGGAAATCAAGAGTACAAAAATTCAAAATGAGCAACAGGTTGTGAAAGAGTAAGGGTCGGTTCTCAACACAAATGGTACTCTCACGCCCTTGCGTTTTTGTGCATTTCTGTGCAGAGTGTTTTTTACCTTTCAATTGGCAGCCAAATCTGTGAGAATGCACAGAAAATACTGCAGGCATGATTTTTTAAGTCACATCGCATCAAGCTGCATGGTACGTCAGTACCTTGCATTTTGGTGGCTGCAAATTCACCAAGATGTTACCTAGATGCATGGGGATGCCATTAACAATTATGCAGTGAGCAGAGCATTTCTGTGCAGTGTCAGAAATGCACACAGAAATGTGCCTTTTCCACACCTAAAGTGGTTTAAAATTTTAAGACCCCCCCCAAAAAATAAAAATAAAATAAATATATTCATAGTAAAAAAGATCTGGTATGACCAAGTAGGTGTCCTACAAGATAACTAAGAGTTGGTGGGTGGGGGCAAGGAGTAGGCAAATGTATTAAATACATTCTTCAGCTCTGGGTACACAAAAGAAAAATGTGGAACTCAAGTCCATAATGGGGATAGTATTGCCACAGCCTCAACCGAACCACAATGACTTAAACTGATACAGTCCAGAAACAGTTAGACAAAATAAATGTGAATAAAGTACCTGTACCAAAAGGTCTACACCCACCTGACCTCAAAAAGCTAAGCTCTCTTATTTTAAAGCCATTGTTTCTTATTTATTTTTTTTGGACTCTTTAATGATTGGTGTGGTACCAATCGACCACACCAATGCAGTACCTATATGTACCAAGTAACTACAGACCTGTTAGCTTAGCTTTTATAGTCCACAAATACTCAAGAGTTTGATAAAAGTTCAGAATATCCTTTGTTAAAAACCTATATTGTAAACAAAATAGGGATGCAGTGTAGTGAGTAATGCAAACAACTGTACATTGGAGAGACAGAACCTCTCAACAAACCAATGACCCAATAGAGGGAAAGTTCTACAGGTCAAGACTTCCTAAACCTTAACAAAAAGGGACATCCTTTTAAGGACAGCGAAGTGCACATTTTGTACAGAGAGAACAACTGAGTCATAAGAGGTATGAAGGTGACCATTTACATCAAGATGGAACAACCATCCCTGAACAGGAATGGGGGCCTTCATCATTATCTTTCTTACACATATGATGCCAATTTTACATCTCAACCCCAGCAATTTGACAACATTTCACACCTTTAGCCATGTAAATCAAGGAACTACAACCTATTCAGGCTTCCTGACAACAACATGGAGTTATGTAATTAGGGTAAGATGGCACCACAACTTTCACACCTCACATTCTGCTCTTGGAAAAGCAGCATTTACACATTCTATGGTGATTGGATTAAGGCGTCCTAAGGTGTGAATATAAATGCTAGGGTATCTTCCTGACACTCTAGAAACTGAAGAAGTGGCTTAAACCTGCCATACATGGATTGAAATTCATCCGGTTCAGCCACATATTTAGTTTTGAGCTACCCACATATTTAATGTATTTCTTGTGTGCTGCTAATGTGAGTGTTTTTATTTTCATACCTCTATTGACAACCTGCACAGATGGTTACTGTGATTGAGTGCTGTTGATCCTGTGGGACACCCACGGGATCTTCACACACTTTTGCATACCAGTAAGGAGATACTAAACAATTTATAAATTATAGGATATAGATTGTAAAAAAACAAATTTCTTCTGCAGTTTAGGCCATGTATTCTTCTACATATTTTTGGTTAAAAAAAATCCCAGTTAGTGTATATTGATTGGTTTGAGCAAAAGTTATCCTGTCTGCAAAATAGGGGATAGATTTCATTTTCATTATTATTATTTATTTATTTTTACTAGTAATGGCAGTGATCTGCATTTTTTTGCGGGACTGCAACATTACGGCGGACAGATCGGACACTTTGTCATTTTTTTGGGACCAGTAATATTTATACAGTGATCAGTACTATAAAAATGCACTGATTACTGTATAAATGACACTGGCAGGGAAGGGGTTAACACCAGGGGCAATCAAGGGGTTAAATGTGTTCCCTGGGAGGTGTTTCTAACTGTATGGGGGCTGGGCTGCCTGGAGGAGGAGAGAGATCGCTGTTCCTAATCACTAGGAACAGACAATCTCACTCTACTCCCCTGACAGAATGGGGATCTGCTTTGCTTACACTGCCAGATCCCCATTCTGCCTCTCTCTGGAGTGATCGCGGGTGGCTGGTGGACATTGAGTCCGCCGGACCCGCTGGTTGGCTCCCACGCTACTCGCGCATGTCCACAAATCACTGTGTACGCGCCCAATGTACACCTACAGCGATTTGCGCAGCCGGGTAACCTGCCGAAGTATAATGACAGCGGCTGGTCGGCAAACGGTTAACCTAACTATGACTATTATCATTGACATTACAGGCACTGAAAATTTTAATCTGTAGTTGTCTCAGAATGTTTTGGCAATTTTGTAGAAAAAAAAATAAATTCTGATATTTTGGTAACACAGTGCTTCACAGAGTACACAGAACATAACTATTTATATTAATCCCAGTCCTTATACAGCATGAAAAAGAATAAGTATTTACCCACACATATACTCTGCAACCAGTTTTGATAAAAGCCAGATAATTTACCAGTGTATTTTTGAATCTTTGGAAAATGCAGGAGCACCTGGCAGAAGGTCACATAAATACAGGTATAATGTAACACCCTCCTAGTTAGGTTGTCACGAGGATTAAGGTAAATTCAATTTTTGGCTCCCCTGTAGCTATTGGAGCAAAGTTGGATTGTTGAATTTTTGACTGTTCTGGGTTTTGCTGGTTGCAGCCTCAACTGCTTCCCCCTGCTTTCTAGTGTGTTCTAGAATTTAGTGGGTTGGAAGAGGCAGACCCTGGACTTGCAGATTCATACAGCCCCAGCCAATCCCTTAGAGGAAGTATGACCAATGGGGGCTGAGATGTGTATAAATAGCCTGGGGCCTGGAACAGCTGGGTCCTTGTCCAGGTGGAGGAAACCCACCGGCTTATGTTTAAAGGGACATCGGTCCTGCACATGGACACTCACTGCTGCTAAGCAGTGCCCACCAGTGCCACCTGCCAGTGCCCACCAGTGCCACCTATCAATGCCCACCAGTGCCACCTATCAGTGCCCGTAAGTGCTGCCAATCAGTATCCATCAGTGTCTCATCATCAGTGCCACCTTTCAGTGCTGTCTATCAGTGTCACCTACCAGTGCCTATCAGTGCCCATCAGTGCCACCCATCAGTCCCAATCAGTGCCACCTATCAGTGCCCTTCAGTGCCACCCATCAGTGCCACCTATCAGTACCCACCAGTGCCATCTCATCAGTGCCCATCAGTGTCACCTATCAGGGCCCATCAGTGCCACCTTATCAGTGCCTATCAGTGCAGCCTATCAGTGCCCATCAGTACAGCCTATCAGTGCCCATCAGTGCAGCGTCATCAGCGTACATCAATGAAGGAGAAAAATTACCTGTTTGCAAAATTTTATAACAAACTATGTAACGTTTTTTTTTCAAAATTTTCAGTCCCTTTTTGTTTTTTTTTAGGGAAAAATGAAAAACCCAGCAGTGATTAATTACCACCAAAAGAAAGCTTTATTTGTGTGAAAAAAATGATAAAAATGTCAGTTACAGCGCAATTGTCATTCAAAGAGTGACAGCGCTGAAAGCTGAAAATTGACCTGGGCAGGAAGGGGGGTTAAGTGCCCAGTAAGCAAGTGGTTAAGCTACAAAAGGATATGCTGCTTCTTGAGTTGTGAGACTGTGGAACTGCTGTGTGGCTGGCTGCCGTGTACCACATAGGGAAGAGAAACTGGGACAAAACTGCCAGACCAGTCTGGAGTCTGTGCTACAATAACTTAAAGCTATGCAGATGCCCAACATGGGAACTGATTCCAGGACCTCAGCGCTGCAAGATGTACATGGTGAACCATTGCTCTCACCTGATTTGACTGAACTTGTTGTTGCTAACGTACATAAATACATTGGAATTGGTAATAATACTTCTTTTAAAATATTAGTTAGCTCCATAAAATATGCCATACTTTCACATTAATTTTAAATCAAGGCAGCCGGTTTACTTGCTTTTAGTCAGATGGCATTAATTTTATAGAAAGTCACTTTTCATGTACATTTACAATAAAGGTCAGGCAAGCACAGACAGGAAATAGGGGCAACAGACGTGAAATGGTGGATAATTAAGGCTTCAATCACTAAATGGAAGCATGTATTTTAGTCTGATACATTAACCTAGCTAGTCACCGAGGGGGCCGTCAATGGAGCGCATGGCAAAATGCTGCACGTACGCAGTAATTTTATGTTTGAAAAGAAAGGAGTGTTCCTGGAAGTAATTATATTTCTCAGGTCAGAGACAGACACTTACATGATGCAATATTAAGTACGTTATAATGGTAGCTGCCATGTCTGCACTTTGCAGCTTTGCATGGCAGAGGTGTTTGGTCCGGTTTCTGCTACTATTGGCATGGAGTTTGTATTGGTTGCTTTTTTACTTGTTCTGGTTCTCTTTTAGTTCTCATGTACACTGCTGCTGGTAAATGGACGTTTAGGAGCAGTTGGGCGTTTTTTTCAGCTGCCCCTGAACTCTCCTCTATGTTATCTTATCAGTACATGTACACAGGGTCGTTTATAGTCATTTACAGGCAGTTGAGTTTAGAAGCTTTTTTTGGAACCCAAAAAATGCATTCAGAACGGATGTTCAGAGGCATTTGAAATGCCAAATGCCTGTAACAGCTGGTAAACGCTGCTAAACGAGGCATTACAATTCACACACATTACATAAGCATAATCGGCATAGGTGTGCGCAGCCTATTGCATTAGGGTGTGCACCACAAGAGATAGGTTTCCGTAGTTTATTTTTATTTTTACAATTTAGTTTTTTTATTATTTTTTACAATATTATATTTTATTCTTTTTTTTACAATGTTTTTTAGAAGCCCTGCTAGGGGGCTTTGGTGAAATATCAGACCCCTGATGTTTCACTTTTGAGACAGGGAAAGAGACTGAGTATAGAGATTCCCCAGGCCCTTTCTCTGCAGCCAAGCAGCAGGGGTAATCTGCACAGTACAGGGTGATTAGGGTGTGCACAGGCACACCTGCCACCCTTTTTTCGCATGCCTATGATAATCGGTTTGAACCCTTAACTGACACACATTTTGCGTCTATGTATTTGGCAAGACATGAGTGTGAGTATTCCTATAATTAGGGATGAGCAAAACTGATTGTTTTCATTTCTCCAAAATTAAGGACATACATTTCTTTTCTGTTTGTGAAAAAAAAGCACCTCATTAGTTTCATAACTTTACGTTTTTTTTTCCAAAGAGAAAAAGAAACTGACAACAAGAAAAAAAAGTAAAAAAAATAAAGCAACAGTAGAATAAAAAAAGATTAAATACCTTAAAAAGGGAAAAAAAAATACAAATATCATTAAGTGAAATTAAACTGCTTTTAAAGAAAACACTCTCTAGACAAAACAATTTTTTTCCCAGCAAATTTATTTCACATAAGCAGCTCAAATAGTAAATTTAAAAATTTCTGATTGGATGAAATTTTGACAATTGTGAAATCAGTAATTTTTCAGCAAAATCAATTTTGTTAAAAATCAATCCACTCATCCGTACCTTACAGCACAGCATAAGGAATTATTGCAGCAATTCAGATTCTTCTTCTCACTGTTGATTCCTCACTGTCTATATTAATAGAAGTCAGCTAGGAATAATGTCATGACCATTTCTGGGAAACAATACAGGCCTTATGACCTCCTTCCTATTAATAACATTGTAGGAAGTCTCAACTTTACTGTCCAGGCTCCATAATTTAAAAAAAAAAATGTTGCCTTTTCAGATCAGGTCTCTTATTAAACTGCCTGCTTGGTACATTACAATTTTTGAGCATGTTTACCACGATGTTGGTGTCATGCTACAGTAGCCCTCCATATGAAAAGTATATATCATAGCATAGCAGACACAGCCAGAATCAGTGGGCTCCTAATTATAAGCAGGTGGAAACTAGAGGTGCTGTGAGTTTTTAGGCCCTATTTACACTGCTGCTGGTAAACAGACATTTAGAGGCATTTGGGCATTTTTTTCAGCTGCCCTTGAACTCTCCTCTATGTTATCCTATTAGTACATTTGTGCAGGGTCCTTTAAGGTCATTTCCAGACAGTTGAGTTTAAAGGCTTTTTTGGAAAGCAAAAAAATGGGTTCAGACACTGGTTCAGAGGCATTTGAATCGCCAAACAGCTTGTAAACACCGCTAAAAGTGCCTAAATGCGGGAACTCACGTCTAGGACCCTTTTGTTTACAGGCGTTTCCATTTTAACCACTTAAGGACCGGAAGGATTTCCAACTTTAGGACCGGAGCCCTTTTTGCGATTCGGCGCTGCGTCGCTTTAACTGAAAATTGCGCGGTCGTGCGACGTTGTACCCAAACGAAATTTGCATCCTTTTTTTCCCACAAATAGAGCTTTCTTTTGGTGGTATTTGATCACCGCTGCATCATTTCTGATCGCCGCTATAAACAAAAGAAGAGCGACAATTTTGCAAAAAAACCCAAATTTCTTACTTTTTGCTAAAATACAAATCCAAAAAAAAAAATATAAAAAAACATTTTTTTTCCTCGGTTTTGGCTGATTTATATTCTTCCTCATATTTGTGATTAAAAAAAATCGCAATCGGCGTTTATTGATTGGTTTGCGCAAAAGTGGTCGCGTTTACGGATGATGAGAATTCATTTTTGGGGTTTTTTCCCGAGGCCAGGATTTCAACCTTTAGGAAGGCCAGG
>BLSH010153293.1:284742-305746 GCA_018402905.1 Glandirana rugosa
TAGTAAAGTAATCTATCTCAGGATGCAGGATCAGGTCTTAAAATGTCTCAAATCTGTCCCTCACGCAGTCAGCTACCTCTCCCTACACTAACCCAAGGAGCATGTGACTGCAGCACTATGACTCCAGCTTATAAAGAGGCTGGGTCACATGATGCACCGGCCAATCACAGCCATGCCATTAGTAGGCATGGCTGTGATGGCTTCTAAGGGCAAACCAGTGAAACGCTTGTTGATTGGCTGCCCTGCAGCTTCTCAACACGTGGAGTAAAATAGCAGAACCCCGGACCGAACCCGAACGATTTTTGAAATGTCCGGGTCCGGGTCCGTGCCACGGACACCCTAAAGTTCGGTACGGACCCGAACGTTACAGTCCGGGTTCGCTCAACACTAATCACAGCCCTTCCCCCTCTCACAGAACGGAGGTCCGTGTTTACTTACACGGACCTCCGTTCTTTCACTCCGGGGGGGGGCATCGCGGGTGGCCAGTGGAGATCGACTCCGCCGCACCTGCTCCCTGGCTCTCCCCGAACACAGTGAGCGCGCGGGCGCTCCTCTGGTGGCGCACGCGCGCTCACTAGGTGCGATCTCGCGGCCGCCGTCATATGACGGCGATCCGCGTTATGGAACCACCTTGCCGCCGTCAGATGCCGATCGGCGGTCGGCAAGTGGTTAAAAAAAAAATCTTTAAAAATGCTCCTAGACGCGAACGCAACAAAACGTGGCAAAACGGCCGTTTTAGAAACCGGCTTCTAGCTGTAAAAAAAAATTGTTCGGAGAGGTTGAAATAATGTCCTGTGTAAATGGAGCCTAATTTAGGAAAGTGCTGAGCTGGTGCAAGGATTTTTGTCTACTAAGGCCTCTTTCACACAAGCTTCCGATCAGGTCCACCTGTCAGTTTTTCAGGCGGATCTGATCGGAGCCTCCATTCACCTCTATGGAGCAGCGGATGTCAGTGGTGACATGTCCACTAACACCTGCCTCTATAGATCCGATCCCATCTGTGAAATCAAGATGGATGATGACCTTATTTTCCACCCGTCTGAATAATTGGATTAGATGGGATTGGATGAAAATGGACAGGTGGTCCGCTTTCATCCAATCTCACCATAGAGGAGAGCGGGGCTCTAACAGGTCCGTCTCAGCACAGTGAGCGGAGACGGAACTGTTAACCGCCTGCCCGGCGGGGATCAGCAGAGCGATCAAAGCGGAGTCCACCAGGCAGAACACCCATGTGAAACGACCCTTAGGCGAAGGTGTATTTTACCGCCCCTCCTCCCACCATGCTCCCACCACCCCCTCCACAATGGCAGTCCTGGAGTCATTTTATACATTTTACATTTTTTTGTTTACATGTTTTAAAAATCATTTTAGGCCTGAAGATTACTTAAAACATCCAAAATATTATTTTTATTTTTTTGAAAGCAGACACCCCAGATAATAAAATGTTGTTATTTCTTATTTTTTATGTTACATGACATTAACGCAACTGTTTGTGAAAGGCAACATTTCAGTAAAAAATAAATTACAGTTAATTTCTGAACACATAAATGTAATTTATTACCTAATTTTTGTGGTTAAATATAAAAGATGAAATTGTGCCGAGTAAATAGATAGCCATGTCAAACCTTAAAATTGCGTGCACCCACTGTGATGATATCACGTATGAGATGCACGCCGAGCTGTCTCCATTTTGTCCAGAGGACGCCATTTCAGTGTTAACCTAACAATCACCCAGTATAGGTTTCTCACAAACCCCCTCCTCCCTGTTCCATGTGGAAATTTCAAAGGGAAGCCACTTTAAACAGGGAATTGTTATCTTAAGCCATGAGCAGAAAGTTTGTTTGTGCTAGCAGACCATAAACCTACCAAGCAGGCATCAAAAGGGGCTCAGAATTTACGAGGGTGATAGAACACCATGACCTTGCAGCGACCCCACCTCATGCCTGAAACTTACAATAAAATACCCGCAGTTCATAACTCCAGTTAGGAACATGACATATTAATAAAACCTGTATATCTATATGCAGGAAGGCCTACCAGTTTGAACAAGCCCGCACACCAGGGTGTTCATTTATAAGGGGACCCACAAATAGTTTATCCTCTTCCCAGGGTCACAGAAAGTGACAGGGCTCTCTTGTTTGAACTTGTCAGACTGCAAAATTCATGCTGGACTATAATTGATCAGTTTCAGGAATGCACCTTGTACATATTGGCATATATAGAGCTCGGTACAGAAATTGTGAATTAGGGAAGATTGTATTCCACAGTCCGCCCTGGACAGCCACGGCCCTCCTTACCTATGTGAGTGGTCAGGAGCATACCGCCCCACCCCTTTTCACCCAGAGAAAAAGGGAATGCTGAGGACAACTGAGAGTTCTCATTTTACCATAAACAAACGAACATCAGAGAACCCACTGAATTATTCTCCAATTACTGATTGGTCACGGACATTTTAAAAGCAAGTACTTTCATTCTGTTTCTGTGCTGCCGCATATTATGTCTCTTATTATTGCTTTATAACATTCTTTTTATTTCTCTGTAAATATTTTACTGCACCCAAAACTTGACCTTTTCATTATTAAACCTTATTCTGAAAAGTGCAAATCTTGTCCCTAAAGCTCTTAATGCAAGCTATCATGAATTTGTTCCTTTGAAGAGTGCTACTGTTTAAAATAACTCATCTGAATATCCCTGTCTGTGGTGACAGCATGTGTTACAGGTGGTTATTCCAAAATCAAATTGGTGTTGCTAAAATTCTGAGTTCCTCTTGCTTGGACCCGAAAGTAGAGGTGGTGGCACTGAAAGGGTTACTTGTTTGAATTAGTCCGTTAACAATTACACTCAGGCAGCTGGCATTCAGACGGTGGTCCCGCAAACTGGGAAACCATTGTGCTGAAAGCAGCTGAGAGTGGTATTGTTGCCTGGTGACAAGTGAGGTGTTAGATCAGGGGGGTCCTCGGTCACCCGTCGGTGAGGAGGGCAGCGATCTGATACCCACGTTCGCCACACCCACAACATTTTAAAAGCCCCTACGGGTCATCAGTTTAGGGCTACGCAGGAGCACTGTTGCTAAAATTATTGCTCCCACTCTGGCGTGCATGCTCATGTGTAGGACAATCAGCGTTTTCATGCGTAGGTGCCCCAACACACACATTTTTTGTAGGTGTGGGTGTGTGCGTGGGGGAAGGTCTCTAAAAAAATTTTAATTTTTTTTATGTCTCCTTATATACTTAAAACATTTTTGGTTTAATTTTTATTTATTTTTACATAACTTTTATTGCTATTACATAGGGGACCAATAGCCCCCTATGTGATAGCATATAGATGAGAGGTTCACTTTATGGAGACACCCAGGGTCTATTAGATCCTGGATGTCTCCTCTCTGATCCACTGCAGCTGTTGGAACACAGGCCTTATTCCATCGGCTGCTTTTCCCAGCACTGATCTAGCAGAATGACAGCTCCGGTCCAGGAACTGAGGTCATACATGTCACTTCCTGGTCTGTGTACAGGAGGGAGGCTGAGCGGATGGAGGTCTGCTGAGCTTCTTCCGCCCTTCCCAGAAACACCTACCATGACAACACAGGGCCCACAGGTGGAACAGTGGAGCCTGGTGAACATGGCAGGGGGGGTTGCGTGGGGATGGCACATTGCGGCAGTGGTGTAAGTAATAGGCGTCTTCACAGCCGCTTGTATCACTTCCACAGGAAAGCCGACAGTTGGCTTTACTGAAGTACACACAGGTGTGTAAAAAAACAAAACATATCTGCTGCACTGTAATAATCTGAATCTCCAGCAAGTGGCTGGGGATTCAGATTTTACTGCCCCCCCGGCTGAATCAGAAAGAGCCGAAAGACCTCTCGATGACATCAGAAGTAAGATATGGCGAGCAGGACCGAGCAGTGTCTGTTGACAGAAGGCTGTCAGCAGGACAACACTGGATTGGGGGGCTGGGTGATTATCTAGATTGTGCAGACATCGTCTGGAGGTAAGCAGGAGAATAGAAAAAAAAATTAAAGGGGAGTAGGCTGAAAGTCCTTTTTTAAGATTACCATACATCAACAAATACTGGCAAATGTTCTGCTGCATCCAGCAAAACTGGTCCATTCATGGTACTGGAACCCAAAGGATTGTATCTATAGACTGCATCAGTAGTGACTAGGCATTAGATCTTTTGTTTACCAATTTTGTGTTATCTCTTTGGAAATATGTAGCAGTAACTAGCTCATAGAGTGTAACATGGAGGCCACCCGAACTGCGCAGTATAGTAGATTTTCATGCTGGTTGAACAGATAATAAATGTCTGTTTGGCTGTAAATGATCAAATCTATATGTGAGCAATCAAAATTACTCACAGGGTGCCCCTACGTGACCTAAGTGCACTGGGCATAATGAGATTTTGTGGACCCATTCACACCTATGTGTTTAAACAACATATGTGTTAACAAGTGAAAAGGTTTACCATTGTTTGTAATGACACTGGTTCACATATATGAGGTGCATTGACATGTGGTGCCCTCAAAAAGTTCAGATCCATTTTTTCATTCTCTAAGGTGCGTTATAAGGGCTTTCAAAGGCATAACAAGGCATAACAACACACCTGCCCAAAGCAATTAAAACCCATGAAAACCACCTGTCTTCACATTTTAGTGTATTTTAAAATATGTAAGCATTCAGTCTTTGGAGGTTGCAAGAAGCACGTTTTTTTTCTTTAAATTCAAAGGTATGTGCAGACACCTTTGGACTCCTTTCACCAGCTAAAATTACTTAAAAATGTAGTTTTTGTGACTTTAAAAACAAGCACCAAAAAATAAAATTATAAAGACCGTATTGTTAAGAACCGATGGACAGAAGAGGTGAGCAGCAAGAAAATCACTTCTTTCTCTGAGACACTGTGAACCGAAATTCAGAGAGACTGACAGTGTGTACAGAATATTTTATGAATATCCCACCGTGCTCCCTGTTGTAGATGAGCCATGCATTAATTAGAGCATTCGGCAGACACTGCAATGTGTTACACTCATCCAAGTAAATCTTCATTTTTCACATGCAGTGCCATACTAATTAAAATCAGCTTTGCAATTAAATGTGGAAAATTGTCTTCTATTTCCAAGCACGGACCAAGAAGAAAAATGCATTTATTTTTAGAATATTTTATTTTGATGCAAATGAATATCCCATCATGGTGAAACCTGCAGAACAGAAAATATAAGGATTTCTCCTATTTTTTTTTTTTTTTTTGGTATAATACACAGTCATCTCGGTTGCAAGTTGCAGTGCTTTACTATCTCCCTGCCAGTACCTGGCCTTGTTCCAATGCTTTTACTGAGTGCTATCTGTCAAGGCATGAATAATACAGCCCCAAGGCTGTCGGCTGAATCCAAATGAGGCATACATCAGGAAAAAAGCACTCGACTTTAGCTCCAGAACATGCTCCTGTGAAGACAGGCAATTATTCACCCACGGCTGCAGCCATGGCAATCAAACTGGTGGGTGAAAAGGTATATGAAATGAAGGGATAAAAAAAGAAGTGCAGCACAACAGACCAGATAGAATTCAGTAATTTTCTAATGAAGGAAGCGGAAGCCCTGATTTGCATCATTTGTATAGACTGGCTTTAACTCTGTCATAGCTGTATTATAGCGTGATGCTATAGAATGATACAAGGTTGAGTAGCTGAGTCTAAGATACCACGATTGGCATTGATGAGGTTTATATGAATGGAATATTGTCCAAACAAAAAGAACAATGCCACAGGTATGACCTGACATTATGCCTCTGCCTGGATAGTCATTTTTGGGTATGATGGCTTAAATGTCACTTACATTTAATAGGAAAAATGTGTCAGTATTTCTCTTAGTAAGGGAATGGGAACATGGGGCAAAGACTACTAGATGTCTTCAGACCTATTGATACTGGTTAACAAGCACCTACAATGACTGAACATATATTAGTTATAAATAAACATTAACTATTTTAAAACAAATTGGCAATTTAGAAAAAAATAAATATCCCAGTGACAAAGGTGGTCCCTACTAATTAAAATGGAGTTGCACCCAAAAGGGGAAGCTCCGCTTGTTTGCCTTCTCTCCCCCTCCGCTGCTACATTTGGCACCTTTTGGGGGGGAGCGGGTACCTGATTTTGAAAGGTACCCACTCCCACTTTCGAAGTTCGCCCCCCCTTTTCCCCACAGCCTTCTGGGACACTTAACAGGTCCCAAAAGACTGCGGCCCATTCACCAAGCGCAGTGCGGTTTCCCCTAGTGAAGATAATGGCACCAGCACCCAATAGCTGATTAAAGAATTGGCTCAGATGAGGACACTGTTGGATGTCTGGACAGGTAAATGTTCTAATATTAAAAGTCAACAGCTACAGTATTTTTAAAAGTCAACAGCTACAGTATTTTTAGCTGCTGGCCTTTATTTATTTTTTTTAGGGAAGCCTGGATCTCCTCTTTAAGGCTGGATTCACACCATAGCGGTGCGAATTCAAGCCTAATTGATGGAAGGAAGGACAGGCACTGCCGTTCAGAGGCGCATGTCCATTCTCACAGTGCATCGGCTGCTTGGGGGGGGGGTGCAGCGAGGAGGGGAAAAGATCCTCATAGAAACGCCATTCAATGCGGGGCAAATCTGCGGGTCAGATGCTCTCCCATTGAACATAATGGCCCAGAAATTCGCACCGCACTGCACAGAAAACGGACACGTTTTCTGTGCAATGCGGAGTGCGAATGCACCGCACAGATGTGAACCTGACACATTGAAAACAATGTGTTTTCAAGTGTCATGCAAATTGGATTTGGTGTAAGTCGCATTCAATTCGCATAGGTGTGAACCCAGCCTAATAAAAGTTGCCAAGTTGTTAAAAATGACATGCAGACATTAAGTAGATTATTGTGAATTATTTCAATTATTACAAAATGTAAACAACTAGACAAATTCAGACATCAACAATATCCTTCTAAAACTTTCCTTGGGCCCAATGAAAATGTGGTGATATTTTTACAAAGTCACACCTAATTTCTGGCAAGCTAATTTCATTAGAGATCAATCACCATGTTGCTGCCAAATTTGAGATGGTTTGTAGTTTATGCAGAGTCACACATATTTGGAAAATGTTTAGATACATTTATAGAATGGACCTTATTTATACTTGAGTGGTAAGGATTATGGGGAAAATTTAAGCACAGCCCTTGCCTAGTGGGGATAAAATATGAAGCAATTTCATGGCAATTCCAAAATGGTTGGGATAGATTTAAAAGTGTGTTTAAATCTCCCTTGCCTGTGAAGCCCAATCCACACTCAGATCACACTCCAGAGGCTACTGACAGGCGGTGAGGAAGCAACGCAACGCCTCTTCACCGTCTGTGTTTACCCCATTTTTATATGCAGTTGTGGGGCATTTGCGGAACTTCCTCAATGACTTGAATGTGTAGCATTTGGTGGCCTTTCAACCCGCCAATCACTACAAGTTGGGTCTATTGTTTTTGGGGGGGGGGGGGGCAGGTGGCAAAAACACAGCTCAACCATGCCTTTTTTGCCAATCTCCAATCGCAGGTCTAAGCAAGGCCTTACAGTTGTCACTGGAACAGAAATAGAGAGAAAATCTTCCAATGGGGACATGTGTTATGATAACGAATGTCTTAATGATGGATTTCACCTCTCTTTAGAGTGATTATCTCCTTGTTGTGTCGTTGGGATAGGAAACAAAGGAAATCTGCCCCAACAGGACATGGACATAACAAAATTATTCTCCACTAAATTCAAAACTAAAAGGCTGGGTTTAGACATACTTTAAGGCAAGAGCCCACGCTTTAACACTGAACTGTAGTAGCTAGTTTTAATATAGCTACTATATTAAAACTGAGCACTACAAGCAGTGGTATGAACATTGGGTATTAGTATTGAAATCACCACACTACATCATCATACTACGAAGCAAAATTGAATGTATGTAGTAGAGTGTGAGATTGCACAGCCATGGCCTAGAACTCCACAGACCCTAGTCAGACTATTAGCAACTTTTCCAGCTTTTGTTTTAATGAAAATGCAAGGCTCCACACAATAAATGATTAAAGCAGTGCTGTATTCTGTACTAATTACTGCTGCACAGTCTTATCTGATCTGTGTTATGGCCACTTTCCTTTAACCTACATTATTCAGGATCATCACATCATCTCAGAAATCTGCCCTTTGTTCTAATTAGCTGAATAAACAATGCAAATACAACTTCTTTCATTTATACCATAACAAGCTCCTAAATGCTGCATATTTTACAGATAAAGGAAGAACAAATGCATATTATATATATTTCCTTAGATACATTTACCTCTACTTATGTCTGCATAAATAAATAGGATACAAAATATGAGACAGACTGCTTTTATTTAACTGAAATGTATTTTTATCATAAAAAAAAAACATTTGGGTTGATTTACTAAGACTGAAGAGTGAAAAATATGGTGCAGCTGTGCATGACAGCCAATCAGCTTCTAATTTCAGCTTGTTTAATAAAGCTTCGCCAAAAAAAACCTGGAAGCGGATTGGTTTCTGTGCAGAGCTGCACCAGATTTTACACTCTCCAGTTTTAGTAAATCAACCCCATTATTGTTATCATAATTCCAGCTAACTCCAAAACAGAACCACATTACCACAAACCTTTACCGTATTCAAAGCTGTACCCATTTTTGTTGGGTTTCATGCCTTGTTGGCTTCCAGGAAGAAACTAGTCCCAAATAACCAGGCAATGCAATAAGTATAGGTAATGTATGCCAATAATTTGCCACTATTTCCCTAGGTTCACATCTACGTGGCTGCGGTTGATGCGTTTTTTCAGTGTATTTTGCAGTGTGTTTTATGTTCTTAAACTTGCGTTTTGATGCATTTTTGCATGCAGTTTTCATGCGTTTTGTGTTTTTTTCTTTTTAACAAACTGTGAATAGCTGGCTGTTAAGGAGCTGGCTGGGAAGACTCCACATTCTAAATAACTGATGAGCCACCAGCTGTCAGTGGGTTTCTCTGCTGATAGCTGAATGTAAAAAAAATAATTTCCGGCAATAAACAAAATTGGAAAAAATGGCATGGCCCCCTCCCAAACCATACCAGGCCCTTTGGGTACCATGTACCCCTCATACTGGGGGTTGGGATCTGGGGGCCTCTTGTTAAAGGGGGCATTAAGATTCCATTAAGCCCCCCGCCCATAGACCCCCACAACCACAGGCCAAGGTTGTGGGGAAGAGGCCCTTGTCCCCATCAACTTGGGGACAAGGTGCTTTGTTGCCTTATTGAGGGTATGTGGGCTGGTATGGTTCGGGGGGGGGGGGTGCTAGCTTGTCCCCTCCCTTTCCTGAACTATTTCTGCCATGTTGAGGGCATGTTGTGCTTGCTTGTCCCCTCCTTTTGCTGACCTGCCGGGCTGCATGCTCGTATAAGGGTCTGGTATGGATGGGGGGGACCCCACGCCTTTTTTCCCCAATTTTTTTATTGCAATTAGTTTTTTACATTCTGGTGTCAGAGGGGCTTCCCAGCCCACTCCTTAACAACCAGCTATTTACGGTTTGTTATGGAGAAAAAAACCCAAAAAACGAAAAACACGTGTAAAAACACATCAAAAAAGCAATACTTGCATTTTTGGTGCGGGTCAATTGAAGTCTATTGCACACAAAACTCAATATGCTGCAGCCAAAAAAGTCCCTGACACTTTCCAAAAATGCACTGGCTGAAAAACGCATAGATGTGAATGTGTTAAATAGGAACCATGTTAAATGGTGTGTAGTGTGTTTCTACAAACTGCAAGATGCACTAAAAAACACATAGGTGTGAACCTAGTGTTATATCTGGTATTTTCTGCCGCACTGTACAGTGACTATATGCAAGGACTATATCAAGTAAATAAACAGAAACAATAGGAATTAGAACCCTGCCAAATGAGCTAACAATCTAATCAAAATAGACAGTAGAGATGCTAAATGTAGCACGTTTTGTTTTTAGATTTGTCCCAGAAAAGGAATACTAAGTTGGCTTTGAGTTTTTCCACTACAGTACATGTCTCCTTATTTTGCTTTTAACTGGATAGAGAGGGTTAAAACTATAATTATCTTCTTGGTGGTTTACCATCGGGAAATATTTCCTAAACTTCCTGTCATAGAGACACAACAGGAAGTGAGAGGAGCTCACTTCCTGTTGTGTCTCTCCAGAGCTAGAGGTAATCCTCTCTAAGGGCCAGTTCACACCAGAATGTGGTTCAGAAAACCTGAGTCTCCGTGCGTGTTTCCTGCACTGAGTGAAAAACACACTGCATTTGCAATCTGCAGCGGGTATCAGTGTTAACGTAAGGACTCCCCAAATGCAGGTCACAAACGTAGTGTGTTTGCATGCACTGGGTCGCATGGTACAATAGTATCATGCAATTCAGTTCCTGTATGTGTTATTAAAGTGTTTGTAAGTCTAAAAAAAAAAAAAAGATCCCGTTCCTTTAAAACATGTTAAACAGCACAGTGCTTGTGCTGTGTAATTTGTCCCATTGTATGATGTAAAATACCTGGTTGCTCCTTCCTGTTCCTGTGTCCCCCTATGTAAACTGACCACAGTTATCATAGCTGCTGATCCATGATACCGTGGTCAGTTTTACCACCTCAGGAGGCTCCTCTCTCATACATCCAGCCCTTATCAATATGGTTTCATGCCTTGTATTGTGCATACCCATGTATCCCCTCTGCCAATAACAGTATTTTATCACTAACTTGAACCCAGTCTGTTTAAGGCCTCCCCCTTTTTTATTATGCAAAGCCCTGTTTATCTTCCAACAATAAAATGCTTTGGTTTGCATAGTAACCTTGGTCCGTTATTGCCTTTAAAATCCTATTTTGGAGGGAAAACTTTCTGTTTGCTTCTAAAGACGATGCACAAGAAAGCCTGAAAACAGTTTGCTGAAGACAAGCAGACTAAGGACATGGATTACTGGAACCATGTCCTGTGGTCTGATGAGACCAAGATAAACTTATTTGGTTCAGATGGTGTCAAGCGTGTGTGGGAGCAACCCGATGAGGAGTACAAAGACAAGTGAGGCTTGCTTATAGTCAAGCATGGGGGTGGAAATGTCATGTTCTGGGGCTGCATAAGTGCTGCCGGAACTGGGGAGCTACAGTTCATTGAGGGAACCATGAATGCCAACATGCACTGTGACATACTGAAGCAGAGCATGATCCCCTCCCTTCGGAGACTGGGCCGCAGGGCAGTATTCCAACATGATAACGACCCCAAACACACCTCTAAGAGGACCACTGCCTTGCTAAAGAAGCTGAGGGTAAATGTGATGAACTGGCCAAGTATGTTTACAGACCTAAACCCTATTACACATCTGTGGGGCATCCTCAAATGGAAGGTGGAGGAACACAAGGTCTCTAACATTCACCAGCTCCATGATGTCATCATGGAGGAGTGGAAGAGGACTCCGGTGGCAACCTGTGAAGCTCTGGTGAACTCCATGCCCAAGAGGGTTAAGGCAGTGCTGGAAAATAATGGGGGCCACACAAAATATTGACACTTTGGGCCCAATTTGGACATTTTCACTTAGGGGTGTACTCCCTTTTGTTGCCAGCGATTTAAACATTAATGGCTGTGTGTTGAGTTATTTTGAGGGGACAGCAAATTTACACTGTTATACAAGCTGTACACTCACTACTTTACATTGTAGCAAAGTGTCATTTCTTCAGTGTTGTCACATGAAAAGATATAATAAAATATTTACAAAAATGTGAGGGGTTTACTCACTTTTGTGAGATACTGTGATAACTAACTAATAATAACAAAACTATTAAATTATAGGTATTGGAATTTCCTTTCACATGTAGCTGTTAGGGAACATAACGAATACAAATTTATCCGAAGTTAAGAATTATCCAAAATATCAAATGCCGTTTCTAGACAAATGGAACAGAACAAATTAATAATAAATAATAATTAAAAAAAGTTTTTATTATTATGTATTTATTACTATTTATTATTGTTATTTATTGTTATTAATTTGTTATGTTCCATTTGTTTAGATACGGCATTCGTTATTTTGGATAATTCATAACTTTGGATACATTTGTATTCTTTACATTCACTAACAGCCAAATTTAAAAAGGAAACTCCAATACCTATAATTTAATAGTTAGTGATAGTTAAATTATTATTAGTTAGTTATTATTTCAGATTTTCTAATTTTCGGGTTTTTGGATTTTCAAATATCGAATTTTCAAATTTCTGAATTTTCGAATTTAAGAATTTACGAATTTTCGAATATTTGAATTTACGAATATTCTGAAAATTTGTTAAATTGGTTTTCGTTAATTCGGATATTTTCATTTGTCGAAATTAGTTAAAAAACAAATTCGGAAAGAAATGAATTGCACATGTTTATTAACCAAAGTCCTTCAAAATTGTAATGGAACACTATGTTGTCTATATCTACAGTAAGTGGATTCAGGGCTGCATGTTTACATCTGCTTGTACTTTGCTTTTTTTTTTTTTTAATAATGTCATCTTTGTTATATGAAAACCTGAAAACTAATGAAGAATACACTGATGGAAAAAGTGAGCCTCTGCCCAGACCATGCACACTAAAGTATTTAAATATTCTGAACAAGCTGTAAAATAACTTTAAAACAAGCCCTTGTTCACCTTTGTATCTATAAGCAATGTGGAGAAAATACATGTTCAAAGTTCACAACACGGGCATTGAAACGTTAGCTTTATCTGAGAGCAGATCTTGGCAGGCTGCCACTTCTTAAATGAAAACCAGCAACAGACGCTTTTAAGCTTTTAGAAAAGACTGAAAACAGACTTCATAGTCTTTGTTGTGATCTTTGAAGATCATTGAGAATAAATAACTTCACATTAAAAACAGCTAGAGAGGTCAGTGCTGGCTTGTTTTAAAGCTATTTAAAGTGGTTTTAAACCCAAAAGTAAACATTTATTATATTGCAGCTTATCAATTCTTAGTTGTGATGGCTGCATTCATTTTTTTTAAGGTTTTCTTTAATTTATTTTCACCTGGTTATCCAGCCAGTAGGTCTGTTGTTCAACAGAACAAGCTCTCCAACAGAATGTATCAGTTACAGAGGTGAGACAAACCATTTAACACTGAACGTGCTAGTCCATCTAACTCTCCTCTTCCCCCAGACTGGCAATGCTACTGCCCAAAGGTGCCCCTGTGCACCAGGTGAAAACAGAGGGGGGGAAAAGCATAAAAAATGAATGCAGCCACCACATCTAATGATTGGTAATCTGTAATATATTACATTTTTGGTTTTGGGTTTAATATCTTTTTAAAGCATTTTTATAGTCAACATTTAAAATCATTATATTAATTTCCACACTGAATTTCAATTATTTCTAGCCTACTCCTATTGAACTTAATAATCTTGAAGTTTGCAAATTTACTTTGCGAAAATCCCCACACATTTACTTCCTCACAATCTGTGACACATATTCATTATGCCCTGTGAGTAGGCACTACTGTGTCAAACGTGACAGAGCCTGCCTTCTGATTTACAGAGGTGCTGAGCGGAGAAGTTTCAGGAGGCAGAGTCAATACAGAAATCACTGCTTGCAGGCAGCAATGTACCATGGGATATGTAGTCCTTAGAAATGGAAAGTAAACAGCAGAGGAGAAGCTGCAAAGCATGCAGGGAATCCAGGAAGTTGTGGAACGAGATGGCCAGCAGACAGGCAGAACTCACAACATGAAAGGAGATTTTTCAAGTAAGTTTATATTGGATTGTCAAAAAATAACTACTGTTTGTATTGCTATTACAATGCTGATGATATAAATGAAGGCGTATGCTGCAGCTATAAATCCCCTTTAACTGCTTGTTACTAACAATACAAAAATAGAAACATGTCCATAGTCTGGGCACAGGGGAACTTAAAATGTGCTTTTCCTAATGCTTTAAAAACTGCTCCAACCTATAATACCATATATCATATTGAAATCAAAAGGCATAGAGAGTTTTGGCAGTTGTCTTTAACACCATGACTTGATGCTTTTTCTAGTGCATCTCTTCTGACAAATTGGATAAGTCTTATATGCCCTCCTTAACTCTTCTCATTAATAAAAAGATTAGCCAGGTTACATGCAGATTTTTTACCAAGTTGGGAAACCATGGCCAAAAATGAGCACTTCCAAAGTTGGATATTGCACATTTAGGTCTCATGCACATAGGGCATTTTCCCAGCTCTCCTACACGCCTTTCCTCCTGGCAGCAGCATGTGGCAGAAAACATCCTGGATGTGTCTAGACACATTTAGGTGCATCAAGCGCTTGGGCATTAATTCATTTAATTGGCCAGAATAATAATTTATTCTGGCCATTGAAATTAATTAATGCTCAAGCACTTGATGTGCCTAGTGTTAATGTGAGTTTAGACGTGTTTAGACATGTTTACACGCATCAAGCGTTTTTTTCTGCCAAAACCCTGCTGCTCCTGGATGCTCTGCAGGGTTTTTTTTCTGCCTCGAAACACCTATGTTTGCATGGACACATAGGCTAACATGGAGGGCATTTAGAGGCAGAAAAAATAAGGCCCCAGACACATCAGATTGGAATGTTTATGGCCAGTTTTAGGTGTTTCACATTGATAAAAAAAGAAAATGTCCTCAAATAATAACAGATGCAAAATACATCCATGCATATTAAATTGCCCAATTTTACATATTGCATCTCCTGGGGTATGTACTGAACAGCAGCTCTGAGTTTTAGTTATGTAGCTTCTAGTTTCCTTCTAAACACAGCATTTTGTGTGATCTGAAATGTTTGTGATTTGCACAGTTCTCAAGACCCTAGTACAAATACCTTTGCTGTACATATAACCTAAAGGCAAATGCAAATATCTTTTAGATGTGCCATCATACAGTTCACACAAGGTACTTCCCATTGTTGCCACTGAGGCACTTTTATTGATGTGCAAGTTGTCTGGTAGCTGGACCTCAATTTTGGGGAATTTGCTAGCTATAATGTCAAAGAAGCTATAAACTTATCAACAAAGTCAAAGTAGAATTAGAAGGGCATACGTTTAAAATAGCTGCCGGGTTCTCTTGAAGAAGACATCAGAAGTTGGAAACAGACAACAATAGGTGCCTACACATACTCGTACTCTTATCTGCCCAGGATACTTTGAATTATAGTAAATACAGTATATATGTGCTGGCCTAATTTTTTATTCTAGCACACCAGAACAGAACAAAACGAACACTGGGGGGACAGGATACATGGTCAGTACTTAAAGCTGAAGTTTAACTATGACAATTTTTACATAGATAAATTGGTCCAGCTTGTAAGCATGCATGTGCCACACCTGTGAGATCCCCCTGGAAGCTGGAAATCACTGTAGTAGGCATGATACTTCGGTGATCTTCACAGCACTGAGCAGCTACTCTGCGGCATTGTGAATACAAGAGGTCACTCACTTGGTAGGGGTGCCATTTAACCACTTAAAGTGGAGTTCCACCCAAAATGGAACTTCCACTTTAAGCACTCCTCACCCCCTTACATGCCACATTTGGCATGTCATTTTTTTGGGGGGGAGTGTGTACCCAGTTTTTAGAGGGACTTCCTGTCCCTCTTTCTCCTTCCGTTTCTGGGCCGCTTGGTGACTCTTCTTCTCCCCCTAGGCGGACTCTCCTTCCTAGCAATCTTCTGGGACACGTCACAAGTGTCAGAAGATTGCCTGGTCACTAGGAACGCGCAGCGCAACTCACGCATACACAGTGCATGCCCGGCTGTGAAGCCACGGCTGGTGCCCACACTTGCAATGACGGCGCCGCAGGGAGGAGGGGGAGACGAGCGAGGCTTCGGGTGCAGCCATCGCTGGACCATGAGACAGGTAAGTTACTGTTTATTAAAAGTCAGCAGCTACACTTTTTGTAGCTGCTGACTTTTAATAAAGTAAAACACGAGTGGACCTCCGCTTTGTGGATCGAAAGGATTTCCCAAGTTAGGACCAGAGCACTTTTTGCAATTTGGCACTGCGCCGCTTTAACTGACAATTGCGCGGTCGTGCGATGCTGTACCCAAACGAAATTAGAGCTTTCTTTTGGTGGTATTTGATCGCCTCTGCATCATTTCTGATCACTGCTATAAACAAAAAAACTGACATTTTGTAAAAAAACAATATTTCTTACTTTTTGCTAAAATACATATCCTAAAAAAAAAAATATAAAAAAAACCAAATTTATTAATCGGTTTTGGCTAATTTATATTCTTCCTCATATTTTTGGTAAAGAAAATTGCAATCGGCGTTTGTTGATTCCTTTGCGCAAAAGTTGCCACGTTTACAAACCATGAGAATCCATTTCTGGCCTTTTTAAAATGTTTTTTCTTTTATTAGTAATGGCGGCAATCTGCGATTTTTATTGGGACTATGATATAGCAGCGGATATTTTTGGACATTTTTAACACTTTTTTGGGATCAATGACATTTATACAGCAATCAGAAATGTAAATATCCACTGATTACTGTGTAAATGTCATTGGCAGTGAAGGGGTTAACCTGCAGGGGGTAATCTAGGGGTTAAGTGTGTTCCCTAGGTATGTTCTAACTGTGAGGGGCAGGGCTGCCAGGGGCATAAGAGATCTAACTGATCCCAGTGACAGGGATCAGTAGATCTCTTACATGCCCACTGACAGAGCAGGGAACTGCCGTGTTTACATCAGCGGTTCCCATTTTTCTTTTCTGCTAGGAAATCATGGCTCACCGGCGGAGATCGAGTCTGCCCGAGCCGCAGCCACACTCCTGCAGAGTGCCCCCGGCCGTGAGCTTCTGCCCGCTAAAGTGCACGCACGAGCCGCCATTTATAGACGGTGATTCGCGGGACGTTGCCACTCTGCAGCAGTAAATGTATGCAAGCCGGTCGGGAACCGGTTAAGCAACACTTTGCAGTCTCTCAATGATTGCAGAGTGTTCTCTGATTAGATGAGTTGGAGAGGTGGGGTGGTGATGCTACAATCTCCACCTTGTTCAATCAGAGAATACTTTACATTCATTGAGAAAATGCAAAGTGTTCTCTGAATGGGGCCCGTGCCAAGTGGGTGAACAACCAATGTTCAGTAAGCAGCAGGGCAGCTGCTTGGCATGGGACCTGGGACCCAGTAGCAATCACTGTAGTATTAGTGCCTACCACAGTCATTTCCAGTTTCCACTGGGAACTTCTAGGTATGACAAACATACCTAGATTGGTCCAAGCAATGTGAAATCTGGCATATGCAAGCTTAGCTTTAAAGCAAAAATGTAATAAAAAATATAGTTATAACACCTTTTACCTGTAAAAGAAGACTAGCATCGGGAGGCATGGGGTGGAGCCTTGAGGATGGGCGCCATCTTTGGTTTTCTTATATAAACGAGGATTAACATATCGACCTGCAGGCTGCCTTGGGATCTCACAAAACTTCTTTTTAAACCACATCTAATAGGCTTGATCTGGGTGGCACTGTTTTGCTCTTGGAATTATTTGGCTAAAGTGCACAGTTGGGCCTTTATCTTAAGTGGAGGGTCTGCTTTCTTAGATGGCCATCCATTCCTCAAACAATTTGGTTTATGTTTTGGACCCATTGAAGGAGGCTCCACTGGGCCATCCGCAATCTTTTTCTATAGCTCTTCCAGTTTGTGAGTTATCCTGGTGTAATATCAGATTCCTTGTTTTCCTCTCTCCCCCTGAATTTGGCACCACATGCAAATTGAAATAACTTGTTGTGTGGTTTCCAGAGGAAGCATCAAAATTTGTGAAATGATTTGGGACCTACAACATTTTCCTGCATTATTTCCCTATCATTTTTTATGAAAATCATGTGTAATATACTATATATACAGGTCAAATAGGGCTTGGTAGGGATGGGATTGGCATATCTAATAGTTCATATGATTTTAACTTATGGATCAATAAAGTTTTTGTAAATTTTATATCAAGGTCACAAGCTTTTATTTCTTGGGTTTATATTTACCATCTAAAAAGTCCCTTCTTTCTTTTTTCATGTTGTTTCCTTTGTACACTTGGTATGTGGTGTTAATATTATCAGGTTATGTTTCCCATATGCTGCTCTTAATAAAGCAGTAAACATCCACCCTTCATGGTGACTGCACCACTGAACACTGCTCTGATTTTTAAAACTGGACCTCTGAAATCTGTTGCAAAACTGACACTTCCTGGAGTGTCAATCTCCTGAGTTGCCCACAGTTCTCATTGGTTCCTCCCCCTGACCTCATGTCACTACTGTAGTCTACAGTGATGTGTGGTCAGAGGGAGGAACCATTGGGATCTGCAGGAGATTAACATCACCAGACTTGTTTGTATTCCAGCAGACTTCCGGTACCAGTTCCAGTTATCGGAACAGTGTTTTAACCTCTCCTGGCGGTGTGGCTCAGGGTGAGTTTTCAATACCAAAAGCGGTAAGCCCGAGCCACACTCGGGATCGTATCGCAGGATCCAGGCAAAGTTACTTACCCTGTCCCCTGGATCCAGCGATGTCCCCTTGCTGTGTCCTCCGGCGGAATCCTTCGCCTGATGCCTCTGGGTTCCGGGCTCCGTTCCCTGTGAGCATCGCATCGCATTGGGGCAAAGCCTGACAGCAAATTCAAAAAGTGAAACCCACACAACACATACAGTACACTGTAATCTGTAAGATTACATTACTGTATCAAATTATTTCACATCCCTTTTGCCCCTAGTGCTTTGTCCAGTGCCCTGCATGCACTTTTATATTATATATGTCATTCTTTCTGCCTGGAAACTTGAGAACGTCCATGGCATCCAAAAAGCGTCCCTTTACATCAAAAGCGATTTTTGACCAGCTAGAAAACAGCGATAGTGAATAAGAATCACTTGCAGAATTGAGTGATACTGATTTGTGATGAAATTTGTCATCAGACACTGAAAGAGAGGACAGCGACAATTCTGCAACTGAGCAAATTTCAGTGTTTTTGATTTGATTACATTATTGAATACATTTTATTATTATTATATTATTATTTTTGATAATTATTTATAGTTATTTTTTATATTACATATATTTTTTTTTTTTTTTTTTAGTTCAATATTTTTATTGAAAAGTTAAAGGCATATACACGGAATTGTGAGTGTATTACAAAAACAAGTGAAGTAATAACGATAGGATAAGGTACATTAATCATAGTGAACGTTTAGTTCAGGAAGTGAGGTTCGGAAAGTCCAGAGGATAAAATGTATTAGAGATGGACAAACAGGTTAGACATAACATGGATTCGGCCTCTCGGGCACCCCATTGGGGTCACACTGTGCCAGGGGGGTCGAATTTTAGATCCAAGTTACAGTCCATCCGTTATTGTAGGCTATTAGCAAGGCATGTAGTCATACAGGTTAGGTAAAACAGATGCAGTGTTGAATCTTCTGAGTCTAGAGTGAGACATGAGTTAGGCTCACCGGAAGGCTTCCTGAAGCGGTAGAATTAGTACCAAGTAAATTCCGAATTGTGCTGTACTCGTAACAGATTTAACTTATAAATAGGATGGAAAGGGACAGAGTAGAGAAGAAAGGATGAGTAGAATATAGAAGAAATAAGGTTGAGAGAGTAGGGTAAGGTTGGATCGGCTGTGATGTCATATATTTTTTTTTTTATATATACTGTATATATAATTTATGATTTCGTTATTTCAAACTTTATCATACCCGGGATGTCTACTAGACTCTTGTTTGGACAGATTTAAAGTGGTTGTAAACTCTTTACAATCACTTTAACCTACAGGCAAACCTATAATAAGGCTTACCTATAGGTTCCCTGCATATCTTCTAAACCTGCACGGTTTAGGAGATATACAGTGTACTTGCATGTACTGATGTCATCGGCACATGCGCAGTGAAGAAGCGGCCTCTCCTTGCGCATGCGCAAGAGTGACATCAAGCAGCACCGGCCTGTCACAGAGCCAGAGTCCGCGGCCACGGAAGGAAGAGGGGTGGAAGATGGGCGTGGCCTGGAGCAGGGACAGTGTGGGCTTCCAATGCAGGTAAGTGACACATAATAGAATAGTATGCAATGCATACTAGCCTATAATGCTTTTACTTTACAGGGTAACAAAGAAAAAGTAAAACCCAACAGGGTTTACTTCCTCTTTAAGTGAGTTAATCCTAAGAGTTACAAGCCTACAATATAAAACGCCAAATTTCTATGCAAAACAATGTACCGCTTTCAGACGCAAAAATCGGACATAATCATACCGCCAGGGAGGTTAAAGGTGGGGCACAAGGTGAGTATTTCTTTACAACCTCTTTACAGTCACACTCACTTGAAATGCTTTATGCACTCATTGCTGTAGCTCACATGTACACCTATCAGCTTTTTACCAATAATGGTAATAGTAATCTGGGAATCCCTTTTGTTCACCTATCCTAATGAAAGAGAGCTATTCTTAAATACATCCACTGTAGGTTCCTTGCTATTTCTAGCATACAGAAGTATTTTTGCTAAGTTCATTTCACCACAGTTAAGTTACTACTACATGGTGACTTCACCACGGTTTGGTCAAATTCAGACTTGCCTTGGAATTGTGACTAGTGATTAGTGTTGAGCGAACCCGGACTGTAACGTTCGGGTCCGTACCGAACTTTCGGGTGTCCGTGGCATGGACCCGGACCCGGACATTTCAAAAATCGTTCGGGTTCGGAGTGTTAAGGTTCCGTTCAGACTTAAACTGGTTTGGCACCACTTCAGTGGTACATCATCATTGAATTGACACCACTTTACTTGAATCGTTTTTATGAAGACATACGATCTTTATCGTTCCTTGGATGTCACCTACATAAATTCTTATCGAGAGAAAGTAATCCTATCCACTTGTTTTCCCTAAGGGTCTAATGATAATGGTAATAACCATTTTTCGACTATCCACATGTACACTCGATGTCGTTACTCACGTATTTCGTAAAGTTCACTCACACTGACATTTCTCCAACATTTCTTTATGAGTGGAACACGGGGTGGAAATTGGAGGGAC
>BLSH010153293.1:319567-336160 GCA_018402905.1 Glandirana rugosa
ATTCCCTTTCTAATAACAAGATTTTAGTAGAGGTTCAAGATTTCCCTATAGAACTTGGAGATGATTTTAGAACAATAATCTTTCCCTTAAAGCAACAGCTGGAACATTTCCCTATAGAACTTGGAGATGATTTTAGAACAATAATCTTTCCCTTAAAGCAACAGACTCTACCTAGTCCAGTCAGATCGTTCTGTGCAGCAGGATGAGGTCTGCAATCTGTCCCTCAAAGCACCAGTACTAGTATCTCTCCCTAGTCCACAATCAGATTGTTCAGTAATGCAGGATGAGATGTTCTATAATATCTGCAATCTGTCCCTCACAGAGCCAGCAGCATCCGCTCCCTAAACTATCCTGAGAGCACATGACATGCAGCACGGTGACTCCAGCCCCATATAGAGGCTGTGTCACATGATGCACTGGCCAATCACAGCCATGCCATTAGTAGGCATGGCTGTGATGGCTTCTAAGAGCAAACCAGTGAAACACTTATTGATTGGCTGCCCTTGGCAGCTATTCAACACGTGGAATCAAATACCAGAACCCCGAACTCGAACCCAGACTTTTTTTGAAATGTCCGGGTTCGGGTCCGGGTCCTGAACTTTACAGTCCGGGTTCGCTCAACTCTCTAGGAGAGGGCAGAGACATGGCTATTACCTTTGGGGTCTCCCTAAAGAAATAGTCCAGGGGTTTATTTCAATTGTAGCTATATATAAATCCTTTTTCTTTTTTTGGATAGCGTGGTGAGGGGTTAGCAATCCTTTCAGGCCATATTGTTGTTTGAGTCCCCATTAGCAAGATTCAACCACTTTGCTTGTTTTGGTGACTACTTAGATTGAAAGTAAGGAGCAATCTAAAAAATTGAGGTATCTCTAACAGTACAATAGGGGAAATGTTCTACTGGGAACACCCATTCAAGTGACAACTGTGTAAGTTGAGCTGAGTATGCTAGTGGCTTCTTTAAATGGCTTAGTTGCAACATAGTTCATATTTTAGTTCAATATTTTATAACTGAAAATCTACATTCAAAGGCTAGTTTTTTGCCAAGCTTTAAAGAGAAAAAAAAGCTTGCAGTGAATAACCCACCACAGATAATTTATTTGTATTTACTGTACTCTGGCTAGTTCAGGTTACTCTGACCTGAGCAGATGTCCGACTGCTTTTCACATATGCCCTTCTTCACATTAAACAGATATATTTTGGATTATTAGCACCACAAGACATTATGCGGGACCAAAAATAAATTGTGACATTGTAGCTTAAACTGTTCTGCTTGGATAATGGGTAGAAGATAATGAGAGCACTGACAGACAAAAGGTCGCTAGCACTGGGGGTAGTCTTCGTTATGACTGTGCTTGTAGCCAGTGCTTTCTGCTTCAATCTCCTTGCTCAACAATAAAGTTTGTCCTCATAAAGTATTTGCAGCTAGGCTAAATGTAGAACTTCAGAAGACTTTAACCATGTTTTGTCCGTAGAGCTATTAATTGCACAGCATACGGCAGCTTCTAGTGTCTCTGCATCTTTACAATATAATTGCTTCATTAATTGCCTTCATTCTATGAGCTACTGCCTAGAAGAACCACTAAATGCTGCAACTTCATTTCTGATTCTGGAAAAGACAACATTTCGATTTGCGACATGGTATCTCTACTTCCCTGTAGTCCATTGTATGATGGAGGCATCTGAGGTACTCATTAGTATAGTATGGGTAACCTTGGACATCAACAGGCACCCTTGTCTAATGTATTTTAAGGGAACTGCGCATATAATAGGTCTAGCTTTTAAGCTGATAGATTTGTTTTCCTTAAAAAAAAAAAACGAAAGATCGCTTTCCTCCAATTTTATATAAAATGAGAAGAAGGCGAGGAGTTTGTGGTCCAAATTAGAAGCATAGCCTAGGGTTCTGACACTGCTCCTTTATAGGGCAGGGAGTGTGTTACTGGCAGGATTATCAGGAAAAAGGAAACAAAAATAGAAAACACCACACCACAGCTAAGGGTTGGTATGCTGCAATACATTCATTTGTCCTTGGGTTTACATATGCTATAAACCATTTGAATTTTAAATTAGCATTCTTGCTTTTGTGTTACTAAACCCAGGACTTTGCATTCACTATATCTGATCTCCCACGGTACACAGAACATGGAAATGCAACTATTTTAGTAAATATAAACTGCTAAATACCTTTTCTCAGCAGCAGTATATAACAGTCTTATGACTTATATCAGTGTCTGGTTAAAGCTTGTAGGAGAGGTTTTCATTCTACTTTGACTGTCCTATGAGGCTGCAGGACACCCTGACCCTCTGTCTGGACAGTGCTGATTGGCCCTGTACTGATCACATGCACCCTCCCAAGAAAAAAACTCTCTAGCAATAGACACCAAACTGAGCATGTGCAGAGTGACCACGAGGCTCTGTTCTATCAGCAGATGGATTAGGGGCAGTGGAAGAAGGAGGGGAACAGAGAAGACAGGATCAAACAGCCTTTTTACACAATGCTCATGATTAACCCCTTTACCACTTTAACATATATTTCAAATAGCTCTAAACCTAAAACAATACAAGCAGTGGGTTCCATAGTCTCTAAACCCAACCCAGCATCCGTTCTTAGAGTTCTTAGAGGGGCTGTGGGTAGAGAAAATGAGCAGAGTGATCTTTTCATGTCTGCTCTGCTGACACAAGCTAATAGTAATCAGATTTTCTTGTGAATAAAATCTCATTCAGACATATGCTGAGCTGCATCTTACAGACACCCACAAGATCATGGTCCTCTGCAGCAACAGAGGCATTGCTGTACCTGTGAATGACCCAATTCATCCCTATGGATAAAACCAGCTATCACACAAATAGCTCACTGTTCATCAGTACAAACCATGAATATACATATAAATGCTGTAAAAATAATTGCTAATCATAACTTTTTATGTTTTGATTTGTAGTACATTGTCTATTTTTTATAGTAGGTAAAAATAGTAGTTTTAAGTAACTGATATAATACATATAAGGTGGTAAACAGTAAAATCCACATGATCTTGACACATTTCACCTATCCCTAAAGCTGGCCATACATTGAGCACATTTTGGTTAGTTCTTGAGAAACTGGCCAAAATTCACTCAGTGGGTGGTCCTGCCAGGCCTGCACTATTTGAGAATAGCCAATCAAACATTAGAGTCAAGGGAATTGGGTGGAAAATTGTTGGCTGAATAGAGGGAGATTCGCTCATCCATGCTATATAGCATGGATGGAGGAACCAGTTTTTTTCTTTTTTCATTCAGGCTGTCGGCTAAACTATCAGGGTGTGGCCAGCTTTAGTTTGGTGATGGGATAAGTAGTGCTGGGGGAGCACATTATTTGTGATCTACCAACACACCATATAACTACCACATTTGTGGTTACAGTTTTCTTCTGAGACTCCCATTTTAAAAATATTTTTCACTTTAAAGAGCAAAACTGCTCAGTAGAAGAAATGCCCCACTTGGAATCTCCACTGATTGGTAGTTTTACCAATGCTGATGAGCAGCTTTGAGATTACCAGAAATTGACAACACTGTTTAGCTTTCTTCAGTTGTCACTGCCCACCTTCAGAAAATGATTAGTTTCCGAGGAAGTCTATGTTGCATATGTGTAGTCTAGGCCGAGAAACTGATGGATAAGGTAGGATTTTCAATAGCATCTGAAGACAGCTAAACAGCCCAAATTAAATTGCTCTGATAAAAAAATATTAGCAATAATATAAGAAAAGCTGATTGCTGGGTTTGGTGGCCGTTGCTATCTAGGCCAATGAGGAGGGAGAGTCCCGGACAGCCGATGCTCTTGTGCAACATTGATGGGGCTTAGGGGTAACTATTGGGGGGCTGCTGCACACAGAAGGTTTTTTATCTTAATACATAGAATGCATTAACATGTTACTAAACCCACAACAGTAAAATCAGTCTGTATATGCAGTAAAGCATGCTTGTTATACTCACTGTGGAACCTAAGGGGTTAATCCCCTGTATTGTGTAAAAAGGCTGCTTAAGCTTGTATGCACAGATCCTCTACTCCCTGCACTGTCCCCCTGGACAAGTCCAGATAAGACATAGCCTTTGGAGTGAGGCTGCACATGCTCAGTTTGGTGTGTATTGCTGAAGAGGTTTTTTTTTCTTGGGGGAATGCATGTGATCAGCACAGGGCCAATCAGCACTGTCCAGATCGAGGGTCAGGAGCCCTGCAGATTCATAGGACAGCTCAGTGCAGTATGAAAACTCCTCCTACAAGTTTATTCAGGAACTGATAAAAGTCACAAGACTGCTATATAATGCTGATGAGAAAAGGTATTTAGCAGTTTATATTTACTAAAAGAATTGCATTTCCATGTTCTGTGCACTGTGGGAGACCAGATATAGTAAATGCAGGGTCCTGGGTTTAATAACACTTCAAGAAAAAAAAAAAAAAAGAAAAAAATAACCTTCTGCCTTTAGAACCACTTTAATATTGAGTATTAAAATTATTATCACTTACATGCATAATCTGTCAAATACATCCTCTTGTTATTTATAATGATCTTTATATGAGTAGCCTACCCAAAAGTTATAGGTGAAGTTATAGGTGAAGTCTAGTGATCTCAATCAGACCCTTAGTTACTGTTTCTCTGAAAGTATCCATGCCATGGTTCCTGGCTCTGTTCCTGCCCACCACAATAGTCCTGGGTTTTGGCATACACATGTTTGATTTCTCTTTAAAGAGGAGTAAACTCATATTAATGTCAGGTTTTATATACATTTTCCTTACTTGCACTATCAATTTCCTGACAGCAGCCTGTGCCATGTCAGCTCCTGGAATCCTGTTCAAGAGCGGAGTATATTTACTCCCTTCCTGCAGTAATCCCACGGTACTTCCTATTGTGCTGGCCACAAACCTGATGTTTGCATAGCCAACAAGTGCCGGAACTCTTGCGGGATTAAAATGGATGCCGCCGAGTGCTGATGGCATCAGCATGGCACCTTTGTGAAGGGCTTGACAGCCCACTGAGTGTGCTGTGAATGGGAGCTGAAAAGAGCATGCGCAAATGACGTCACTGCAGGAGACAGAGTTTGATTTCTTACAAATGGTGCAGCTGTGGGGAAAATAAAACCGAGCTATATGTAAGCTGATGCAGTATGCTTGGAATGCAGAAAAGTACTATAGGAGAGTTTACAGCCACTTTAAAGTGTTTGTTACCCCAACATTTCATATTCCTGATATGTGCCTGCTGTACCATGTACTTGTATGAGAAAGCACCCTGTTCTCTTTGTATTGCTCTCCTGACCACACTAAGCAGGACAGCACACTGTGTTCAGTTCTCTAGGTATGCCGGGCTCTCCTCCAAACTTGTCCTGACACGCTCCACCTGCACAGCCTTTCACTGGGAAGCTCAGTGTGCTGCTGCTTTCCCTCCCTCCAGTTCTTATGCAACTAAGAACAGAGGGAAGGCAATCACTTATAAAAAAAAAAGGGAAAAAGGGCATTTATAATATCTTTCTAATCTACACACAAATGTTTTGCCTCTCATTTCTATTTCAAACTGTAAATGTAAAATAATGCACCTAGGGAATAAGAATCCCCTTGCTGAGTACAACATTGAGGGTACAGTGTTAGCCAGCTCTACAGAAGAAAAAGATTTGGGGGTGCTTATTTCAGATGATTGCAAAATGAGCAAACAGTGTAACCAAGCAGTGGGAAAAGCAAATAGAATTCTGGGATGTATCAGTAGAGGGATCACCAGCAGGAGGAAGGAGGTTCTGATTCCTCTATATAGATCTTTAGTGAGACCTCACTTAGAATACTGTGTCCAGTTCTGGAGACCACACTTACAAAAAGATATTGATAAGAAAGAACGAGTTCAGAGACGGGTAACAAAAATGGTGAAAGGTCTGGGGGATAAAACATATCAAGAGCGACTTCAGGAACTTAATATGTACAGTCTGGAGGAAAGAAGGGAGAGGGGAGACATGATTGAAACCTTTAAATACCTCAAGGGGGTGAATAAGGTTCAGGAGGGCAGTCTTTTCAATATGAAACCAAAATCAAGAACACGGGGACATGACCTCAAACTAACTGGGGGGAAGTTCAAAACTAATCTTAGAAAGTATTATTTTACTGAAAGGGTGGTTGATGATTGGAACAAACTATCAACAGAGGTTGTGAGACAGTCAACAGTAAATGGCTTCAAACACTCTTGGGATAAACATAAATCCATAGTCAGACAACAAGGTTAATGGAAAAAAACAAAAAAAAAAAAATAAATAAAACAAAACAAAAAATGGCAGACTCGACGATGGACTACTCAGTCTTTTTCTGCCATCACTTTTCTAAACTGAGTGGGTTGTACAAGGTGATCGTTTACAACCACTTTAATGTAAGATAAACATCCAACATAGAAACCCTTTGTAGCCCTGTGCAGACCTAGAAACCCCTACATCTACCAAAAGCTGAAATATATGATACCTGCTTAATTATTGTTTTTGCATTAACCACTAACTGGCCACACTATGTAGGTTAAAATGGACTGTAAGAAAGTTGTAGCTATGAACTGGAAACCTATACCTATGTAAGCTTCTAGTTCTGAGAGTCAGGTATTAAATCAATGATCAGGAACCATTCAGAGTGGTCATGTGGTCATGTGATCACCATGCCAGCTCTATTGCAGGATGACAACATTTTTACTAATTGCAAGGCAGAGGCATAATCTGCAACGAGAAGTTGTTACTGGCAGAGAAGTACTGTTACTGGCAGGATCTCCAGGTAAGTAACTTTACAACATATTTGCAAAAAAATATTTGCACAAGAAAACTTTAGACATGATGCAAAACATACTAAAAATTACATTTTAGGAATACATACACTTTAATATTTTTTGTTTCCTAGTCCTTCTATATATCACATAAACTCAAAGAGACATTCTCCCCACATTTATAGTCAATTGTTTTCTTATCTACACACACAAATACACACCTTTTAACATAAAACACTGTTGAATCATTTACTTTTAAGCAAGTTTTTTTTACATTACATTATTTTCTTACTGCCCAAGTACATTTTTGCTGCCTAAAAAATATAAGCTTAGCATTTGGTCTGGAAGGAACAATGCCAAAGGTTTTTATGCTGTAAACCTAAAAAGCTGAATCAGGTCTAGATAATGAGGTTATTAAACAATCTCTAGATTACAATGTTTTGGACTAATACTCCTCCTGAATATATGTTGAACAATATACAATTTAATCTGGTCATTAGGCCCCTGGCATTGCTGCTATATGTGGGACAGCACTATTCAGGCCGGCAGTTTTCGGGCAATCTGCATGCTTGCACTTTTCATTAAACGACCACATATTGCATGTTGTAACACTTATCATCAGTGACTTTGTAATTATCTGCAGTTTGAAGTCTGAATAGAGAAATGGTTTAATCCTCACAAATCTTAATTTACATATCAGAGACTCCAGTAGTGAGCTATCCCTGCCAGAATTTACAGTTCTATCCAACTAATGCAGATATTACCAAATAAAATGGCACTTCCCTGTCATTATACACTGTTATACTGATAAGTCGTTTTTTCACCACTTCCTTTATACTGGCTTTTCAGAATAACAAATCAAGGAATTTAGCAGTGAAATAAAAAGTTTAGTGTAGTATAACTCCAGACTATTTGTGACTTCCTCCAACTTCCTCTAACTAATTGCTGATATGAAAAAAAAATATCCAAATGCCCATTTTGCTTGCCTAAAGCTATGGTCACATGACAATTCTTCTCTCTTCTACTGTTTACCTCCTGGGCTCCTTTTTTGGTTGTCCACATCACTGCCTGCACTATGTGGACATCTCCTATTCATTGAGGTGGAACTCAGAGGCTGGGTTCTCTCTCATAGGCTCTAGAGGCAGGAGAACTAATGGGGGCAGTGAGGGAACCAGTGCCCAAAAATATAACGAGCAAGTAAAAATGCCTGGTCCCTAGGGCAGGAAATTAGCTTGGCAGAGGAAAATGTGACTTTGATCCATTACACAACTCATGGGGGCGGTGAAGGGACCAGTGCCCAAGAAGATAACGAGCAAGTAAAAATGCCTGGTCCCCAGGGCAGGAAATTAGCTTGGCAGAGGAAACTGTGACTTTGATCCATTACACTGCAGGATCTCTTAGCAAGGGGTGTTTGGAATCAAGACTCAGAAGTAAGCTAGTTGAATCACAATGCATAATTTAAATGTCATTTTTGCCTGGAGTTGGGTTTTGAAATGAATAAAAAAGAAGGGTCAAATATATTTGATTCCAAAAAGGGACAGTTGGGAGAAAGTAAAGGTGCTTGTAAATGCAAAGTCTAACTTTAAAGGCAAATATATTTTTATTATTGCTACATAACAAAAGTAGACAAGAGAAGAGGCTGCATTACAAAATCAAAAAGAGTCAATAGACTCAATAAGATCCTGGAACATAACAGTGACTAGGTGAAAAAGACACAATCAAACCGACATAAAGTAGCACAACTTACAATACAAACAATGATTAACAACATAAAGGGTCTATACCCACATACAAGTATAAATAAAGATGATCAGGAAAATAAAAGTCAATCAAAGGTAAGAAAAAAAACTGCATGTCCAGAAAAATGCCCAACCAAATATACCAGGACATTACAAAATGCAAAAAGGAGACAAAGAAAGGAGTAAGAGAAAGATATGAATAGAAAGAGGAAGTTACCATCACATGGGTACAAGGTACAAAAAAAAAAACGAGAAAAATTATGCAGCGCTTAACAAGTCATCCTTGCACAGGGCCATGCTAATATTCTCTGTATTGTTCCAATTTTAGAATATGTCCTACCGAAGCAAGGACCACAGTCTAAGTTTAAATGTATGCTCATGGTGGCTGATGCAGCATCACAGCCCATACAGTTTTTAGTTGTGCATTGAACTCCCAGAGCTGTGTGTCTGTACAGTACATAATAGAAGAAAATAGCCAGCAACCCAAAGCTTCTTCTTATAACGATTTTATTTGACACAATAGCAGTGTACAATCCACATAATGCTAACGCATTTCAGCCAAAGCCTACCTCAGGCATGAGGTAGGCTTCGGCCAAAATGTGTTAGCATTATGTGGATTGTACACTGCTATTGGGTTGCCAGCTATTTCCTTCTATTATGGACTCACAGTGAACTACACAGCCAGTGCACCAACTCCACGCATCAACTTCCATATAGCAGTAGAGCTTGGGTCTTTTCTATGTACAGGAGTGTTTAGCTTTAGAACACAGTGCAATGCAATGCAAAAATAATAACTTGTTTTTCCCAACAGCAGAAATTCCAACTAATTTTGGAAAATGTGGGGTTGGGATCTCACAGTAAGAGGGTTCAACAAACTTTTCCCATTGCACACGTCTCTGAAAAGTGGCTATGAGTGGTAATGGGTGCTCTAGCTGGAAATAAATGTAGTCAGAGCAAGAGAATTTTGCCAGCATATCATCAGTTCCAAATCTTTATTCAGTGATCACATTGTTGCAACAGAAGCAATGTTTCAGAGCCTCGCAGGACCCCTCATACAGCAAGTGACCTAATGAAGGGGTTCTGTGAGGCTCCAAAACGTTGCTTCTGTTACAGTGATGTGATTGCTGAATAAAGCTTTGGACCCATCCTGGAGATCCATGGTGTGCTTGTGGCAATCTCAAAATAATTGTGTGTAGCACACTTAAAGTGGAGGTCCGCCTGGAAAAAAAAATGCAAGTCAGCAGCTACACATACAGTAGCTGCTGACTTTTAATAATAGGACACTTACCTGTCCTGCAGTCCAGCGATGTCGGCACCCGTCGCCGATCTTCGGATGGGGGGTCGGGTGCAGCCGCATCCATTGCGGGTAAGGGAACCCAGACGTGTAGTATTACAGCTGCACGACGGGCACCTTACTGCACATGCGTGAGGCTCTGCTGCGCTCTGCTATTGGCCAGGCAGCCAGTAGCAGAGCCAGGAGGGAGGAGGGAGCTGGGCTGCTGAAGTCAGTGGCTGCAGCTGCCGGCCCGAGCTCCCGGATGTGTGGAAAAGGACACCTGTCTAAAGACAGGTGTCCTCTTCCCCCCACCCCCTCTGAAAGGTGCCAAATGTGACACCTGAGGGGGAAGAGGAATCCAACCATCGGAAGTTCCACTTTTGGGTGGAACTCCGCTTTAAGCGCTGATAGATAATAGTACTTGCTGGTAGTAGATATAAAACAATGGGTTAATGAACCACTCTGAGAATAGCAGCAACCATTAAGTGGGTCAACTCACAGTACAAAAACTATTAAAGTGCAAAAGACACGTGGCATTCTCTCGGTCACAGTAAAAGAGGGTGTCTGAGCATGAAATTCGAATACCTAATATAGATCATGGCCCAGAGCAGCAGTGCTGCCAGAGGTGACTCATCTCCTTCCTACCACTACCAGTGTCATATAACAGGGTCCTCATTCTTGTTGCTCCTCTACAAGTCTTTTACTTTTGTTCATGGAATAATGTACTTACAAATGACTGAGGTAGTAGGGGGCCCACAAGACAGCTGGCCTAGGGGCGAGGAAGTTTCACAGGTGATTTCAGCACATACATGGAATGCCATCTACCTTTCTAGCTATGATGATTTCTGCAGTTTTGCCCTTGTAGCTCCTGACTGTATAATAAAGAGAGCTGGAAAATCTGACACATGCATGTATGGGAACTACATAGTCCTATGTTGTTGACCATATGTAAACACTGGGGATTTGGAAGGTAAAACTAGTTCTGTCTTTTAATGACATTTTACATCACCATTGCTTTTTGCAGTGCTCTAAGCTTATTAACATTGGTGATAATTCATTGACGGAAAGATATTAGGAAACAGTGGTATTATTGCTCTCCAGAGTCCGGCTTGTTGTGGCATTTTCACTTAGTCCTGTACTTACGTACACACGACTCACAACATTTTCATTTAAAGTCAAGCCAGCTTAAAACTAAACCTGGTAAAATGATACAAGGAGATTAATAATTTTACTGCCCAACACATTGGGAGCCCCAACCTAGGGCCTTCAATCTGTCAAGGTCATTAGATACCAGTCATAACTGCCTTGAATGCACATTTTGCAACCCTCAATATGAAGTGGGCCTCATTGACCAGTAATGACTAGTGAGGAATGGTAGTTTAAAAGGGATAGACTAAAATTCTGACTTCAGAACTCCAAATCAAAATTTGCAAAGTAAACTTATCTATTTGGGGACTGTAAAGACACTTCAAAAGGAAATCATAAACACTTGTCATTTCTGCTGTTACTTTAGAATCAGTACAGATACACATTGTGTTTTGCCAGTATGCTCATACCTGCCCTGATCTGCCCAACAATGCAAAAACCATACCTGCTTTGTAGAAACTTAGAAGGCAACAGAGTTATGACTAACCAATTGCAACTAGGGAGGTGTAAAGTAGGTCCAACAGATACGGGAGGACACGTATCACCCTTTCACAAGATTCAGATACTAATCTATTGAAACCAAGACTGTGTTTTTATTCAATATGCTTCAGAAAAGTTCTTCAAGGCTTGATATTTCATCTACCAGCAGACACTACTGGGCTAAATAATATATTGGCTTTTTATATCTCTTTGACTGTTCACTGGTCAAATCTCCCTCTCGTGTCCATGATTTTTCCACTCCTGTGATAGATAATAATTCATTTTCATCTAAAATAAATGTAAACTTAAAAAGTGATCACCAGAGCCTCTCAGAATGTTGGTGACCTCAAGAGTTGCTGGACACTTACATCTTACTTCTTGTTGCCAAGGGCCCAGAAATGTAGGATGATAAAGGAGATCAATATCTACTCTGATTTAAAATAGTCTAGCCCTTTTATTGATGTGGTTAAGTGCAATTCTCCCGGTTTTGGGTAACAAAAAGAGGAAGAAGGATATACCAATGTTTTCAATACAACCAAGAGAGGGCTTGAGAAATGAATACAAAAAAGGTTAATGAATACCTAAAGTTAAACTTTTTTCTTTTTTTGTTTCAGATAGAAAAGGGAATTGTTAAAACCCCTGTCAAGTTTTTTGTTTGCGTTTTTTTTTACTTCACTTTCTTGTCTTGGAGACTCAATGGAAAGTGAGTGGAAGTCATGATTCACAAGAATCCCCTGGATTTCAGAGCTCTAACTACTAATGTTCTCTTTTCAAAGACCACATCAAGCAGAAACATCTAACATGGACCCATTCACACCACTGCTTTTGTGTTAGCGAATGTGTGTCAAAATGAATGGGATATCAATGCAATAAAAAAAGGCATGAACCTTTTTTTGATAGAGCACACCATACACTTATGGTATGTTCAATGTGGTGCGGGATTGTGGCTAGATATTGAATTTGTTAATCGTGGTCCCAATTAAAAATGAATGGCACTGCAATGCACCAGTTGTAGTTTGTTGCAGTAACACAACACAAAAGTGTGAATGGGCAGTTTAAAAATCAGTCTATCTAACTGCCCAAGGTTCACTTTACACAGACGCCTCAGATAAATCAGTTGACCTGGCAACCTTATACAATACACTCATACAAGTTACATACATTTTTGGAGCCACTTTTAAATACAGAAAAATAAAAATAAAAACATGACTATAATTACCTTCTATGTCTTGCATATTTACCACTAACATGGCCACTGCCATCGCAGCCAGGAGTAGGACAGCTGTAGGGAAGGAACAAGGGATAAAGATGTAGTTGGTGTATATCTTGGATAAAACACTAGACCAGGCTTCACATCTCAGACACTGGTAGGGCATGATAAGACTTTTAAAACTGGTATTCTTAAACAGTATCTCTGCACTAACAGCACATAGGTGATATTTAATTCAACACTAGATATTGAGAGGTAAGTTTGAGACAAACTTGTATCTGCGTGAGTAGTAGACAGGTTAATTACCAGCAATTCTTCACTAACTGTTAGCTCTATACAGGTGAATTACATGGATGCTTTAGATACTCGCCCTAGGCACATAATTTAAAGAGAAGCATCTTTCTGTGGTAGCTACGGACAGGTGAGTTAGATGGATGTTCTAGATTCCTGCACTAGATGCAGACAATTTATTTTAAGGTATGTTTCTCTTTCAAGTAGATGCAGAGAGGTATTTTAAAGGGATGCATCCTCAGTTCTAGTTGAAGGCAGATGAATAAGGTTATACTTTATATTCCTTCATAGTGTTCCACAATTATTCTATTTAAGCACATTATTTTACCTATCAAGCGACACAGAACAATCTGCCTTAACTTAGCTGCAGAACAATGCTCATGTACAGTGAAAAGGCTTTAATGGTGCCGTATGTATCCTGGGAATGACTGCTCCTATTTAGAAGATGGCAGAATTACAGTCATTCCGTTAAATGTTACAGACACGAAATTAAATAAAGTCAAAGGGAGTTTTTCAGCAAAACCCCAGCTTTCCACAGCTTCCTGGTTTTTAAATATATAAGAGGAAACTCAGATTTCACCTGCAGCATCACCTGCCTCTGCATCTTACATAATGGATCACCATCCAAGTACAATGTAAAACACAGGCTTCAGTCCACCAAAACTGCACAAAACAGCCAGATGGGCAATATTTGTGTTGCTTACAAGGGGTCTGTGGCCAGTAGAATCATCAAAATGAATGAAGTGAATGCCTATACTTGACTTAAAGTGCAGACAATAAATCAAGTGCGTGCATGTATCTGAATTCAAGTGCAGACAGGTTCCCTAGATAAGTGCCTAAATCTGGTTTAAAGTGTAGACCAGGGTTTCTCAACCAGGGTTCTGTGGAACCCTAGGGTTCCTCCAGAGGTTGCTAGGTGTTCATTGAGCAATGGTCAATTTCTACCTCTCAGATAAATTCCCAATTACATCATTGATCGTTTTAGCTATCTGTAAGGGGGTAATTCTTCCCAATGACCACAAGTGTAAGGAGCACTCTTCCCATTGACCATCACACTACTGTATCATGAGTTGTAATTTTTTAGTAGGGGTTCCCCGAGACCAGAGAATTAGTTCAAGGGTTCCTCAGTGTTGAAAAGGTTGAGAAAGACTGGTGTAGACAGTGAGATAATTGAGTGCTTAAATCTGGATAAAACTGCAAACAAGTGAGTTAGATGTGTCTGTGAGAGTTAGATGGGTGGCTAAACCTGAATTCATGTGTACTGTACCTTGGAGAGTTAAATGCCTAAACCCAAAGTGTAGAGAGATGAGTTAGATGAAAGCCTAAACCTAAATCAAGGCAGACAGGTGACTTAGATGGGTGCCTAAATTCATATTAAAGTGCAAACAGGTTATTTAGATGCGTGCCTGCACCTGAATGAAAGCACAGACAGATGAATTAGATGGGTCCTAAATCCATAGCAAAGTTTAGGCAGGTCAATTAGATGGGTGTCTTTACATGAACTAAAGGGCTGACAGGTGAGTTAGATGGGTGTCTGTACTTGAATTAAAGCGCAGACAGGTGAGTTAGATGGGTGTCTGTATCTTAATTAAAGTGCAGACAAATGAGTTAGATGGGTATCTGTACCTGAATTAAATCTCAGACAGGTGAGTTAGATAGGTGTCTGTATCTGAATTAAATCTCAGACAGGTGAGTTAGATGGGTGTCTGTATCTTAATTAAAGTGCAGACAGGTGAGTTAGATGGGTGTCTGTACCTAAATTAAAGTGCAGACAAGTGAGTTAGATGGGTGTCTGTACCTGAATTAAAGTGGAGACAGGTGAGTTAGATGGTTGTCTGTACCTGAATTAAAGTGCGGACAGGTGAGTTAGATGGGTGTCTGTACCTGAATGAAAGTGCAGACAGGTGAGTTAGATGGGTGTCTGTATCTGAATTAAAGTGGAGACAGGTGAGTTAGATGGGTGTCTGTACCTGAATGAAAGTGCAGACAGGTGAGTTAGATGGGTGTCTGTACCTGAATTAAAGTGGAGACAGGTGAGTTAGATAGGTGTCTGTACCTGAATTAAAGCGCAGACAGGTGAGTTAGATGGGTGTCTGTACCTGAATTAAAGTGGAGACAGGTGATTTAGATGAGTGTCTGTACCTGAATTAAAGCAGAGACAGGTGAGTTAGATGGGTGCCTGTACCTTAGATAAAGGTCAGACAGGTGAGTTAGATGGGTGTCTGTACCTGAATTAAATCTCAGACAGGTGAGTTAGATGGGTGTCTGTATCTGAATTAAATCTCAGGCAGGTGAGTTAGATGGGTTCTGTATCTTAATTAAAGTGCGGACAGGTGAGTTAGATGGGTGTCTGTACCTAAATTAAAGTTCAGACAGATGAGTTAAATGGTTGTCTGTACCTGATTTAAAGTGCAGACAGGTGAGTTAGATGGTTGTCTGTACCTGAATTAAAGTGCAGACAGGTGAGTTAGATGGGTGTCTGTATCTGAATTAAAGTGGAGAAAGGTGAGTTAGATGGGTGTCTGTATCTGAATTAAAGTGGAGACAGGTGAGTTAGATGGGTGTCTGTACCTGAATTAAAGTGGAGACAGGTGATTTAGATGGGTGTCTGCACCTTAATTAAAGCAGAGACAGGTGAGTTAGATGGGTGCCCGTAACTTAGATAAAGGTCAGACAGGTGAGTTAGATGGGTGTCTATAACTAAATTAAAGTGCAGACAGGTGAATTAGATGGATGTCTGAACCTGAATTAAAGTGCAGACAGGTGAGTTAGATGGGTGGCTGTACCTGAATTAGAGTTGGAGACTGGTGAGTTAGATGGGTGTCTGTATCTGAATTAAAGTGGAGACAGGTGAGTTAGATGGGTGTCTGTATCTGAATTAAAGTGGAGACAGGTGAGTTAGATGGTGTCTGTACCTGAATTAGAGTGGAGACAGGTGAGTTAGATGGGTGTCTGTACCTGAATTAGAGTGGAGACAGGTGAGTTAGATGGTGTCTGTACCTGAATTAAAGTGCAGTCAGGCGAGTTAGATGGGTGTCTGTATCTGAATTAAAGTGCAGACAGGTGAGTTAGTTGGGTGTCTGTACCTGAATTATATTAGAGACAAGTGAGTAAGATGGGTGTCTGTACTTGAATTAATGGTCAGACAGGTGAGTTAGATGAGTGTCTGTACCTGAATTAAAGTGCAGACAGGTGAGTTAGATAAGTGTCTGTACCTGAATTAAAGTGCAGACAGGTGATTTAGATGGGTGTCTGTATCTGTATTAAAGAGGAGACAGATGAGTTAGATGGGTGCCTGTTAGAGTTGAGCGAACTTCTAGAAGTCCGGGTTCTGCTGGTTCGGCCGAACTTCGGGTCAAAGTCCGGGTTCGGGTCCGGACAGAACCCGAACTTTGTCCCGGACCCCGAACCCCATTGAAATCAATGGAGACCCGGACTTTTAGGTACAAAAAGTGCTGTAAAATAGTCCTGGAAGGTCCTAGAGGTCTGCAAAAGGAAGGAAATGTGGGTAAGGGTGGGACAAGTGACCTACAAAGAAATGGGGACAGGGAAATAACTTTAAATATTTTTAAAAAAATAAAAACATAAAAAATGCAAAAATGGAAATCATCTTCAAAATGGGTCTGAAAAGTATTAATTAACATTAGAGGCCATAGAACTGTTCTAAAATCATCTTCAAACTGTGTCAAAAAAGTATAAATA
>BLSH010153293.1:336170-357650 GCA_018402905.1 Glandirana rugosa
TAAGTCCATGTCTGTGGGTAGATTGAGTGGACAGAGATCATATTAAGTCCATGTCTGTGGGTAGATTGAGTAGACAGAGATCATATTAAGTTCATGTCTGTGGGTAAATTTAGTGGACAGACGTGAAGTCAAGTCCATGACTTTGTAAACCGACTTTTACTTAATAGATGAGTGTCTGCCCCTGCATTAAAGTGCAGACAGGTGAGTTAGATGAGTGTCTGTACCTGAATGAAAGGTCAGACAAGTGGAGACCGATGAGTGCCTTTACTTGAATTCATTTTCAGCCAAATGTTTCAGTACCTGAACTGAAGTGCAGACAGGTGATTTAAATGGGTGTCTGTACTTGAATTATACTAGAGACAGATGAGTTAGATGGGTGTCTGTACCTGAATTATACTAGAGACAGGTGAGTTAGATGGGTGTCTGTACCTGAATTATACTAGAGACAGGTGAGTTAGATGGGTGTCTGTACCTGAATTAAAGGTCAGACAAGTGAGTTAGAAGGGTGTCTGTATCTGAATTATACTAGAGACAGATGAGTTAGATGGGTGTCTGTACCTGAATTATACTAGAGACAGGTGAGTTAGATGGGTGTCTGTACCTGAATTATACTAGAGACAGGTGAGTTAGATGGGTGTCTGTACCTGAATTAAAGGTCAGACAAGTAAGTTAGAAGGGTGTCTGTATCTGAATTATACTAGAGACAGATGAGTTAGATGGGTGTCTGTACCTGAATTATACTAGAGACAGATGAGTTAGATGGGTGTCTGTACCTGAATTATACTAGAGACAGATGAGTTAGATGGGTGTCTGTACCTGAATTATACTAGAGACAGGTGAGTCAGATGGGTGCCTGTACCTGAATTATACTAGAGACAGGTGAGTTAGATGTGTGTCTGTACCTGAATTATACTAGAGACAGGTGAGTTAGATGGGTGTCTGTACCTGAATTAAAGGTCAGACAAGTGAGTTAGAAGGGTGTCTCTACCTAAATTATGCTAGAAACAGGTGAGCTTAAAGGGTGTCTGTACCTGAATTAATGGCTAGATAGGTGAGTTAGATGAGTGTCTGCCCCTGCATTAAAGTGCAGACAGGTGAGTTAGATGAGTGTCTGTACCTGAATGAAAGGTCAGACAAGTGGAGACCGATGAGTGCCTTTACTTGAATTAATTTTCAGCCAAATGTTTCAGTACCTGAACTGAAGTGCAGACAGGTGATTTAAATGGGTGTCTGTACTTGAATTAAAGTCCAGACAGGTCAATTAAATGAATACCTGCACGTGAATGTAAAGATTTATTAATCCCAAAAACATTATTAATATTGCAGCTTACCAGTCCTTAGATGGAGTGTTTTCTTTTTTTTTTTCACCTGTTGATCTAGCCAGTAAGTCTATTATTTTTCAGCTTCCTTTAACAGAACAAGCTGTCCAAAAGTGGCAGTTAGGGTGCTGATGTAAACCATTTAAATATGCAGCCTATGACATTGTTGGCGCATGTGCTCGGAAAGAACAGTCACCCATGCTGTTCCTTCAGAATCCTGTTCCCTGAATGATGGTTCCCCCGCGCATGTGTGGGAGTGGGTCATTGCGGCTCCTGCCAGTCATACAGCCAGAGTCCGTGGACTCGGATTGAAGGTGGGTGAAAATGGACGCTGCCTCCAGTGATGACATTGCATCACTGGAGGGCTTTGTTTTCAGGTAAGTTTCACATAATGTGCTAGTATGCAATGCATACTAGCACATTATGCCTTTACCTTGCAAGTCCAGAAAAAAAAAGAATCAATCAGCAGTTTACAACCGCTTTAACATTGATACGGGTGTTTAAAATGGTCAGCATTTTTTTAAAACATTTATCACCCCCACCCCCCCAAAAAAACCTATAGCGGCTTAAAAAGTATTAGCTGGAGTTCGGCTTTAATTTGCTAGTCAAGTCCACCTCAATTTGTTAGTGCATCTAACACTATCCTCTCCCTAGACTGACATTGCTGCTGTCCAGGGGTGGCTCGGTTGCTCCTCCATCCAGAGTGGAAGCTCCTTGTGGAAGACGGGAAGTGTGTGACCAGATCACCAGGTAAAAATAAAGGAAACAAAATATTTAAAAAAGTAAACAGATGCAGCCACCACATTTAAGGATAAACTGCAATAAATTAAATATTTGTTTATGGGTTAAATAACGCAGCTTATCCTTAAATGTGTTAAATGTTTTTTTTTTCATTTATTTGTACCTGGTGATCTGATCAATTAGTTGGGTGCTCGTATCTGCATTAAAGTGCAATTGATAAGTTAGATGGGATCCTATTAGGCTACATTCACACTAGCGATTAAGGCTGGTGCAAATTGAAGCGGCAGTTCCTGATGCGGCTTTCATCGGATAGGTGAAGTTATTGGCCCGGTTCTCTATACTACCAGGTCGCCAGTGGCTGCAGCTATTCTCTGTGCATCCAGCAGCAATCACTGCAGCTGTGTGGACAGCAGCAAATGGCTGTGGCCTCTGGCGACCTTCCATTATGGTGAACGGGGCCGGCGGCCGCACCTTGCCGATGAAAGCTGCATCAGGGATTTCTGATTCCTGACACTACTATTCGCACTGACCCTAGTGGCTGGTGTGAATGTAGCCTAACGTAATAAAAGTGCAGACAGGTGAATAGGATGGGTGTCTGTAACTTAACTGAAATGCAGACAGTGAATTAGATAGGTGCACACAGGTGAAGTGCCTAAATCCCTATTAAAGTATAGAGATGTGAGTTAGATGGGTGCATGTACCTGTATTAAAGTTCAGACAGGTGATTCACAAATTACCCTTAAAATTCAGAAGATCATTCGTAGGATACCCAAAGGTTTATATAGATGGAGGGCAAAACAGACAAAAAGACACAAATCAAATAAGTGGCATTAAAAAAAAAGGGAGGTGATGCCAAATCTATTTTATTAGCAAGCCTCGGGAGAATTAATTTAATCAATGCATCAGGGCATGAGTAAGGCACCGGTGAACTTGAAAGTGCATTATGCCCATTAAAAGGCCTGAATTTTCTAAATTGCTAATGGGATGTATTTTACACTGTGAGCACTAACCTGAACAGCTCTTGTATGGCTGGTTCCACAGGAACTGTAGAGAGAATGGAAAATATAAAAATTTATCATCTATCATAAGTATCCCTCTGATATAGAAAATTACCCAAAAGGTTATGCAAAAAGGAAGGGTCAGAATGAATTGCGGAAAGAGATTCTACAGGATGAAGGTCATTGCTGAGTGGAGGCCCTGAGTGATTTAGTGAAGCACGGAACGTACCTCGAACACCTTTGGAGCGCGTGCGATGCCGTTTCTCGTCTGTATCCACCTCCATCTGGGAATAGATTAGCAGGCAGTGAATGCTCTTATCCTTCATGCACAGACTATCAATGCTCTGTCTGCTGCAGACTGTCACACAATCTTTTCTATTTTAGAACAAGGATTTCTTTACGTGAGGCGATAAGCTCAGTAATTATATGGAATAACAATGAATTATATGGAATACCAATGAATTCTTTACATTTTCACACTTGTCAGTGCTGTGATTAAAACCGTGAAGATTTTTCTTTCTCGTATGCAATAGTCGGTCATACTGAGTCATAGATGTGCATGGTATTTATTGAATAGATTTTATTACATTATTAAATTTATTGATTATGTTTCATAGCATTTTTTTACCCATATGGACAATTAACCCAGAGGCATGATAGGAAATCAAGCTAACACAAAAGAGTACACTGCTGTATTGTTTGTAACTAATGTTCAATATTAATCTCTTGTGATGCAGACACCTCTAGTTTAAAGATTATCTAAATCGCTCCAAATTGTTGGCGCTTTATAAATCCTGTATAATAATAATAATATTATATATAATATTAATGTTCCTATATATAATTTGCATTGTAAATGTTAGCAGTTGGTTATAAGAGTACTGGAGCCAAAGGAGTGGGAAAAAAGTTAGGAGAAATAAGAAGGTGTATAGGACAGAGACAATTGAGGAGAGAGATACAGGTGATGGAGGAGGGATTAAAGGGTAGGCACTAATAAATAAGGAGGGGTAGAGGTGGCAGAGGGTAGGCACTGATAAAGAAGTAGGGGTACAGTTAGTAGAGGGTAGGCACCGATAAAGAAAAAGATGTACAGATTGTAGAGAATAGGCAGTGATAAAAAAAGAGGGGCACACATGGTGGGGGCAGGCACTAAAAAAGGAGGGTTACAGCTGCTAGAGGGTAGTCACCGATAAATAAGAAGAGCTACAGGTGGTAAAGGGTAGGTGCTGATAAAGAAGATGGGGTACAGGTGGTAAAGGATAGGCACAGATAAAGAAGGAGGGGTACTGATAAAGCAGGGCTACAGATAGTACAGGGTAGGCACCGATAAATAAGAAGGGTTGCAGGTGGTAAAGGGTGGGCACTAATAAATAAGGAAGGGTACAGGTGACAGAGGGTATGCACTGATAAAGAAGGAGGGGCACAGTTAATAGAGGTAGGAACCAATAAAGAAAGAGATGTACAGATGGTAGAGAATAGGCATTGATAAAGAAGGAGAGTAACAGACAGTAGAGGGTAGACACCCATAAACAAAGAGGGGTACAGGTGGTAGAGGGTAGGCAAGGATAAAGAGGGAGGGGTACAGGAGGTAGAGAAGGTAGAGGGTACGCACTGATAAAGAAGGAGGGTTACAGATGATAGAGGGTAGGCACTGATAAAGAAGGAAGGGTACAGGTGGTAGAGGGTAGGCACTGATAAAAAATGAGGGTTATGGATAGAAGAGGGTAGGCACCTTTTAAAGAAGGAGGGGTACAGGTGGTGTACAAATTTTAGAAGGTAGGTACCTTTTAAAGAAGGAGTGGTACAGGTGGTAGAAGGTAGGCACTGATAAAGAACAAGGATTGCGAATAGTAGAGGGTATACACCGATAAAGAAGGAAGGTTACAGATAGTAGAAGGTATATACTGATAAAGAAGGAGGGATGCAGTTGGTAGAGGGTAGGCACTGATAAAAAATGTGGGCTACAGATAGAAGAGGGTAGGCACCTTTTAAAGAAGGAGAGGTACAGGTGGGGTACAGGTTGTAGAGTGTAGGCACCTTTTAAAGAAGGAGGGATACGGGTGTTAGAGGGTAGGCACTGAGAAAAAATTAGGGTTACAGATAGAAGAGGGTAGGCACCTTTTAAAAAAGGAGGGGTTACAAGTGGCGTACGCGTTGTAGAGTGTAGGCACATTTTAAAGAAGGAGGGGTACAGATGGTATAGGGTAGGAACTGATAAAAAATGAGGGTTACAGATAGAATAGGGTAGACACCTTTTAAAGAAGGAGGGGTACAGGTGGCAGAGGGTAGTCACCGATAAAGAAGAAGGGTCACAAATAGTAGAGGGTATACACCGATAAAGAAGGAAGATTACAGATAGTAGAGAGTATACACCGATAAAGAAGGAAGATTACAGATAGTAGAGAGTATACACCGATAAAGAAGGACGGGTGCAGGTGGTAGAGAGTAGGCTCATGTGAAGGAGAATGGGTGCAGATGGTAGAGCATAAACACAAGTAACAGAGGATGAAATGTCACTGAAGGTAGGGAAAGGTAATTGAAGAAGGATACTTGCAGTGGGGGTAGGCACATGTGATGGAGGAGGGGTGTAGGGGTAAGGGGAGAGAACAAGTAATGGAGGGGAGGTAAAGGCAGGTTTGATGTAGGAACTGTATAGGTGGAAGAAAGTGAGCACAGGTGATGGAAAATGGGTACAGGTGGTAGAGGGTAGATAAAGGTGATTTAGGAGAGATACAGGTGGCGGAGAGGGAGAACAGGTGATGCAGTGCAGGGGAGAGTAGACAGTGGTGATAGATGAGGGGTACAGAAGGTGGATAGTGAGCACAGGTGATAGAGGAAGAGTAACAGCAATAGAGAGTGGGCACAAGTGATAGATGAGGAGTACAGATACTAAAAGGTGGGCTCAGGAGGGACGAATAAACACTTGGGGGGGGGGGGGCGGTAACTGGAGAAAAATACATGAAAAAGACATGCTGGTAAAAAAGAGAGCACTAGATATAAAGGGATGTATTAAATATAACACACACCCTTTAGCTAGCTCAGAAACCTGTGGCCCGTGGGAAAGCACTCACCTGCAGTCTGTTGCTTATTTATGATGATGAAACACTTTATTAATTTATATCCTTATTAACACATATAGCTGGCATATTATCCAGATGAATATGTTATATCCTGTATTCCTACTGAATATTATTTTCACATACAATATCCCATATACACAGACAAAGTGTGTGTATGTTGGTGCATATACTGTAAGTGCTGTATATACAATTGAGGACCTAGGATATACAGTATCTCACAAAAGTGAGTACACCCCTCACATTTTTGTAAATATTTTATTCTATCTTTTATCTTCTATCTTTTTGTGACAACACTGAAGAAATGACACTTTGCTACAATGTAAAGTAGTGAGTGTACAGCTTGTATAACAATGTAAATGTGCTGTCCCCTCAAAATAACTCAACACACAGCCATTAATGACTAGAGGAATCCAAGGTATATTCCCTTCCTGGAATCCATGGACATTTAACCTCGTTTGTTGCACAAACAATGGCATTATAGTATAACACATTTTGGCTTATAGCACTCCTTCCATTGCCACCCCCCGCCCCTTTGAATATTTGAATTTTCCTATTGGATCTTGTGTAATGTCCCGCCTCCCTGGGCTAGTATATAGAGTAAAGCTTTCTTCATGGCCACAGCCTCAGATGACGTCAGGTATGACGAAACGCGTAAGGCGTGGCCAAATGAACGTGATTGCATCATTCCCTTTGGTGAGCTGATTCAGCAGTAGGAGCGAGAAGGGGACAACAGGAAGGGAACCTATACCTTTCTCAAGCAGGCAGAGCCTGCAACCCCTCGCTGTCAGCTCAATACTTTTATTTTTATTTTTATTTTTGCTACCTTTTATTGTTGATACTTTTTATCTGAATAAAATACCCATGGTTTAACATACTACACTATCGGAGGACCTGTTTTCTGATTTTTTCTTGAACTGGAACTGGTGGAGAGCGGGATGGCGCCATAGTGGATCCTGGATAAGGACAGGAGCAACCAACTGAAGGACACCCGGAATCAAGGAGAAAGACCCCATTTACCACATGCGGGATACCCCTGCAAGGGTGAGGAGTCTTTGGTAAGTGCGGGCACAGGAGGGGAGCACAAGTCACCTCCAATTAGTGGATACAGCATCTGGCACAAAAGTCACCTTTTCTACAATTTTACATCATAAGTGTCTCTACATTCAATCATCTGTCGAAGGAAAACACTGGGCTTGGATTTCCTGCATCTCATTAATTTATACAGATATATTTAGATTGGTTAATAAATTTTTGTAATTTACGGACTTTTATGGATTTTCACTGACTTTTTTACGGACTACACATTTGCACATTTTTTACATTTTTTCACCTATGGTTTTTATTATCCACCCATTTCTACTAAGGTCAAATCCCTAGAGGTTTGTAAATACACATTTGTGTTGAATATTTGATGATTTTCTATTTACGGACGTTTTACGGACATTGCATAATACTGCACATTGCACTTTTTAAACTAATAGGCACACTCACAAATACACTGAATAGCTGATTAGCGAGACAGCGCCATTCCTAAAAAACAATTCTGTCTTCAACACAGCCATTAATGCCTAAACCGCTGGCAACAAAAGTGAGTACATCACTAAGTGAAAATGTCCAAATTGGGCCCATTTAGCCATTTTCCCTCCCCACTGTCATGTGATTCATTACTGTTACAAGGTCTCAGGTGTGAATGGGGAGCAGGTGTGTTAAATTTTCGCTCTCACTCTCTCATACTGGTCACTGGATGTTCAACATAACTCTCTGAGGATCTGAAAAAAAGAATTATTGCTCTACATAAAGATGGCCTAGGATATAAGAAGATTGCCAAGACCCTGAAATTGAGCTGCAGCATGGTGGCCAAGACCATACAGTGGTTTAACAGGACAGGTTCCACTCAGAACAGGCCTTGCCATGGTCGACCAAAGAAGTTGAGTGCACATGCTCAGCGACATATCCAGAGGTTGCCATTGGGAAATAGACGTATGAGTGCTGCCAGCATTGCTGCAGAGGTTGAAGGGGTGGGGGGTCAGCCTGTCAGTGCTCAGACCATATGCTGCACACTGCATCAAATTGGTCTGCATGGCTGTCATCCAAGAAGGAAGCCTCTTCTAAAGATGATGCACATGAAAGCTCCCTAACGATTTGCTGAAGACAAGTAGACTAAGGACGTGGATTACTGGAACCATGTCCTGTGGTCTGATGAGACCAGGTTAAACTTATTTTGTTCAGATGGTGCCAAGCGCGTGTGGTGGCAACCAGGTGAGGAGTACAAAGACAAGTGTGTCGTGTCTACAGTCAAGCATGGTGGTGGGAGTGTCATGGTCTGGGGTGGCATGAGTGCTGCCAGCACTGGGGAGCTACAGTTCATTGAGGGAATCATGAATGCCAACATGTAGGGTACATACTGAAGCAGAGCATGATCCCCTCCCTTCGGAGACTGGGCCACAGGGCAGTATTCCAACATGATAATGACCCCAAACACACCTCCTTGACGACCACTGCCTAGCTAAAGAAGCTGAGGATAAAGGTGATGGACTGGCCAAGCATGTCTCCAGACCTAAACCCTATTGAGCATCTGTGGGGCATCCTCAAACAGAAGGTGGAGAAGCGCAAGGTCTCTACCATCCACCAGCTCCGTGATGTCATCATGGAGGAGTGGAAGAGGACTCCAGTGGCAACCTGTGAAGCTCTGGTGAACTCCATGCCCAAGAGGGTAAAGCAGTGCTGGAAAATAATGGTGGCCACGCAAAATATTGACACTTTGGGCCCAATTTGGACATTTTCACTTAGGGATGTACTCACTTTTGTTGACAGCAGTTTAGACATTAATGGCTGTGTGTTGAGTTATTTTGAGGGGACAGCAAATTTACACTGTTATACAAGTTGTACACTCACTACTATACATTGTAGCAAAGTGTCATTTCTTCCGTGTGGTCACATGAAAAGATACAATAAAATATTTACAAAAATGTGAGGGGTGTACTCACTTTTATGAGATACCTGTTTGAGAAAGCAACTATTTGTTACGTGTTCCCATTCACACAGAGTAACTTAATTATTATTCAACAAATAGAATAATTAATAATAAAAAAATATTGCTTATCTATTTACTTGCTTTTGCTTGCTTAAAGATCCTACCTAGATGTCCCGTTCTATGTATTGTTAAGGAGGGGAGCTTGGGAGTTATGTTTACTATAATTAATAAAGTCTGTACTGTGCTGGCAGATGTCATTATCATTTTTAAATTAGAATTGAACACTGTCTGTCTTAACAATGTATATAGGATCTCAAGCCAGGAGTGCTGAACCTGTGGCCTTCCAGCTGCTGCAGAACTACAGTTCCCATAAGGCATTGCAAGGCTGACAGTTACAAGCATAACTCCCAAAAGTAGAGACATGATGGGACTTGTAGTTCCACAACAGCTGGAGGGCCACAGTTTGAGCACCCTTTGGTTAGGCAGTACATTGTAATGCACTTTTCCTCAGTTTGTTCCTTAGTTTCTCCCTCACAGCTCTTTGGTATTGCCCAGAATAGCTTGCAGTCCTATGTAAATCTGCTTCAAAGAACCAACTAAAAAAGGTAAGAACATGTTTTAGGTATGCTATGTGAATGGGAACATATTACAAGCACATAGTAGGGGGTGTTCTCAAAATTGAATGCAAAAGAAGAAATGGCTTTCAAGCAACTCTGAAGGTGAATTCATAGGTGTCCTATGCACACTGCATGCAATACAGAGCTGCATTTTATCACAGCGTACTGTACAGAATCGCTGTTAGGTCACCTGAAGATTTTTTTCTGTGGTCTTGTGGGTGGCAGAACACTCACCAGACATCAGCCAAATAATTGCATAATAAACATAGGGTATTACGAAAATTATGTCAGTTGATATCCCTCCACCACTATATTGCATTCGCCAGAATATGAACAAAAATGAGCCTTGTATCATGAGCAAGGTGTCAACAGATGAGCTGAGATGAACCTAATATCATTGCCAAGCGATCTGGTGAAAGTGGAATACGTTGCGATGGATCTGCGGTCCCCTCCAGTGGTATGCACTTTTGTTTTAATGGCTTCCTGAGTCTTTTTTTTTTTTTTCATCTTGCTCATATTTCTTGTTCAAAATTTTTATTGAGGTTCAACAAAAAGGACAAGGAAGAAAACAGTCTCTGTTATACAACAATACATAGGTAATATGTCTGGATTGGTACAGATAACAGAACAATGGTAATAAGAGTACTTAAGCATTAAAGGCATTTTGGGACATTAGATGAAAGGTGAGGGGTATCGTCTATCCCCCCCAGAAAACCCCAGTGGGATCAAACTGTGTAGTGGGGATGGGGGGGGGGGGACACAACAGACCATTGTGCTTTAACTTTCTACACATTAAGGTGCGTTATTGTTGCTTATAAGGAGCATGGATAGCCAATCCGGAGAAAACAATACTCATAGCCCATGAGAAGGGAAATGAGGAGTATTTCAATATCCAAACAAAAACAGACTTTGGAAGTGTATGGGTCTCGGCCTATGGTTTGGGTTTAGGTCGTATGGAGTAAACATCTGTGGCATGACCAAAAAAGAGGGGGATTACGGGAGTGAGTGATTTCAGGTGTTTATGTGGGTTGTTGTTCTGACCCGTGATAAGGGAGGGACTAATGGTTTTTCTACACATCTATAAGGCTTATGAGTATAATTATTGTTTAGAGGAGATGGGGATAATAACAGAAAAGAAAAAGAAGAACGGAAAGATATCCAGAAAGAGAAGTGGGGGAGAGAGAGAAAGATCCCGGGGGGAAAATGCAAGGAGGGATACTGGGATGGTGTTTCCGGATATGTGTTGGTGTATAACTCAAGGGCTTAACAGATATTGGTCAAAGTCTGGGGGGATAAAGTGTTCCACCCATGGTTTCCATAACGGTTCATATTTCAATGTTTTGTATAGACACCTCAATTTTAGCATTGGTCATAGCTTTGGTGATCCTGTTTTTGGTTTCTGCAATAGTGAGATGTGGAGTTTTCCAAGCTTTTGCTATAGTCTGCTTTCCAGCAGTGGTGACCTGCAAGAGAAGCTTAAATTGGGCTTCCTGAGTCTTTATTTGGAGAATGTCCCCTCACTTCTTGTGTGGTCACTGGAACAGGTGAGAGAAAAAGCTCAATAGTAATGATGGATCATAAATAGCTCCGTGTTTGGTGTATTACAAAGAGCCAGAACAGCCCAGATGATATGAGGATGTAACCGGACCTTGGGTGGTGAGACACCAAAGAAAAACTCTTGGACAATATTGTTCTGACACTTTGCATTTTTCTCTCGCCTGTCCCAGTGACCACACAAGAAGTGAGGGGACATCCTCCAAATAAAGACTCAGGAAGCCATTAAAACAAAAGTGCATACCCCACTGGAGGGGACCGCGGATCCATCGCAACACATTCCAATTTCACCAGTTTGCTTGGCAATAATGTTAAATTCATCTCAGCTCATCTGTCGACAGCTTGATCATGATACAAGATTAATTTTTGTTCATCTTCTGATGAGTGCATATAGTGGTGGAGGGATATCACCGTGGAGAATCAACTGAAAACACGTTCGATGTAATACATTATGTTTATCTGACAATCAGACAATATGTTGCCAATATTCACTATTTTGAACTTTCACATCTGTTCACGAATTGATGGCTCAGTTTCACTAATTTGACTTTCTTCACTTAGTATAATTATCTGCACTAATTTAAAGCACTGTACTGATTTTACTTTATATTTCCATCCATGGTTTGGAGGAATAAACTTTTAAAATAGACATAAAAAAAAAATAACAAAAAAATCTTTAATAAAAAAAAAACAACAAATTAAACAACACTGCCACATTTTATACCAGAAATATAATTTTTGACTTTGTGATAGGTGGGATAAATTACTGGCAACTATTAACAGCATATACAGTATAAAGTAAAGCTAGTTGTTTTAAAATGATACCAAATGAAAATTTTATTGAAACATTGAAACATTTAAAAAAAAAAAAATCTTCAGACAAAAGCACAGCAAAAAAAACGTGGCACCCCCCTCCCCAAACATAAACATGAAAAAAAAAGATTTTATATATATATATATATATATATACATATATATATATATATATATATATATATATATATATATATAATCAGTCAATTAAATCAATAGACCAATAGCTGAAATATGAGTTTAACTACATATTATACTGTATATAATAGGCAGATGTTACAGTATTGCTGCAAATTTGGCTCTGTCCCAAATTTTTGTTGAAACAGCTTCCATGTGCATGAAATATTCTCAAACAATGAATGTCAATCATGGCTTTTCTTTTCTTACACAGTAAGAAAACACTCTAACCACTGCCACATAAGAAGGCACAAATATCACAGAATTATTGAACACAAGCAGTCACCACGCACAGGGTATAAAATAGGACTGTCAGATGCCAAACCGAAAAAAATTCTTTAGCAAGGTGAGAATCTCATTCTGCAGATAATAGGAGTTAAAATGCAGCTTTCATTTAGTCAGAGTTCACATTCACAAACCTTTCAGCATTTTTCAAAAAAGCTTCTGATAATGTAGGATAAACTACTCAGAGCTTGCATTTGGTGATTTCCTCTATAATAAACCTCCTCATTTACACCCTATATAGTCAGCTTCAATGCACCTCTAGCCACAAAAAAAATGAAATACTCTTATGATCTTCAAGGCATGGTGATTGGCGCTGAATGGTGATAGTAACACCTGCTCAGGGTAACTAAATCCAGTTCCAGGCTCTGATGCTTTCTAATTTAGCCTTGTGTGAGAGGAAAGGTGCACTGATCGGGATAATATGATAACTGTCGGCTCTGTTGGACTCTGAGGACACTGAACGTTTAACCAATTGAGTACCAGTATGTAATGCCCCTTTTATTACCAGGTCATTACAATGACTGAAAATTATTCTGTCATCCAACACTGTACCTGAATGAATTTCTTGTCATTTTTGAGATAGATCGAGCTTTCTATTGGTGATATTTGACATCCAATGTTTTTTTATTGTTTACTATATTGGAAAAATATAGCAAGCAATTGTACTGCAAGTTTGAAATGACTTGCTAAGCTATTGCTAGACTTGCCAGGCTTTACAAATGTGTTGCACAATTGCAGCAAGACCACATTGCATGACTCCAGATCAACTTTCTTTGCAAACATTTTGCAAGTCTGCTGCAAGTTCTGGTTCAGTTATGTTGTGCTATAGTCATCCCACCACAGGAGTCACCGTGGCTGAATTTCCATGCTGTAGACTTTGCAGAGCTCTTGCTGTAGACCAGTGGTTCTCAGCTCCTGTCCTCGGGACCCACTAACAGGCCAGGTTTGCAGGATAACTGAAATGCATCACAGGTGATATAATTTGCTGCTCAGTGATTGCAGTATTCTAGTCTGCATCTCCCCAAGGTAATACTTAAAATCTGGCCTGTTGGTGGGTCCTGAGGACAGGAGTTGAGAACCACTGCTGTAGACTCACCACTGCAACTTTGCTCTTGCTAGAGACTTGCCATGCCAATTTGCTACAAATTGGAAAAGTGTCAACTAGATCTTGTGCTTCAAGTGCTCTGCAAGTGTACAACTTGCCAGTAAAAATGTGCAGCACGTTAACAGACTTACAATTCAACACTGCCACATATTTGTGGCAAGTTATCCTTGCTACCTGGGTACGGATTAAAAAAAAAGTATTTTTCTTAAAATATAAATTACCCTTTTTAAAAAAAAATAAACACCCCAAAGTGATCTAATTTTTTAAAAATGAAGAAACCTGTCAATAAACATGGAGCTTGATATTGGTGCACTAAATACAGTGCATACAGGTCATACACAGAGGGAAGAGGATGTGAAAAGGTTGATGTATACACATACAGTATAGGATAGGGGAGGTAAAGGGTTAATATACAGAGACACAATGGAGATCAATAGTTTAAGCCATTTAGAGAGGAGGGGGGATCAAAAGGTTTGAAAAACGTTGCAGCTGGTGCTACCCTGATCTGTACAGCATAGCTCCCAACTGTACCTGATTTCTAGGGAGTGTCCCTAATTAGGAACAATGTCCCTCTGTCCCGCTTTCCTCCTCATTTGTCCCTCATTTTGGTCTGATCTATGTAGTTGTTTATAAAATGCACTTTTTATTTTTCAAAAAGTGTTTCCCAGTGCTAAACCTTTCATCCAATTTGTAAATGGCTGCATTTGTAAATTTCCAAAGCCAACATAAATGAATAATAGTGGTAAGAAAAAACACTTGGGTGGATTTAACTAGTATTTCTTTTTATAATTCTCCTTTAAGGGGGAGTGGTAGGGGGTGTGTCCTATGCATACATACGTTTGCTAATAGGTGTTACTCATTCCCATTTCAAAAAGTTGGCATGGTACAGTGATTCAGGAACTAGTGAATGACTCATACAATGCAGGAAGGGGAGGGCTCACAGATGTAAACAGCTGCTAGGTCTGTCTGAGGCCTATCCAGGAATCCGAGCAGCAGCATTGCATTAGGCTTCAAGTCAAATTCCTAGCCAAGTTGAGGAGGCTCTGCCTGAGGGAGAGCCGGATCAGTGCCAGTGGTAAAGGAGAAGCAGTTGCCACAAAGGGACGACCACTCCTATTACCAGGTGTTGAAAGGATGGAGTTTTGAAGAAGTACCAGAGCAGACTCTTCACTAGCTGGGGACGGTGGAGAAGTGGGAGAGCTTCAGTAGACTCAGCCAGGAACCCAGCAGGTGTGGTGGGTGCACCTTAAAGATAAGTACAGCTAGTAGCTGCGATTCAAGCCAGGGACCCAGCAGGTAGCATGGGTGAAGATTGAGGGATACAGCGGTTAGCTGTAAGAATAGCTCAGGGGATCCAGGGGTGGCTGGGAGTCCCAGAAGTCTAGTGAAAAACAGGGAGCTCAGTGTAAAGATCTACAATGGGATACTGTGAGATGTGAGTGAAGATCTACAGTGGGATATTGTGAGATGTGAGTGAAGATCTACAGTGGGATACTGTGAGATGTGAGTGAAGATCTACAGTGGGATACTGTGAGATGTGAGTGAAGATCTTCAGTGGGATACTGTGAGATGTGACTGAAGATCTACAGTGGGATACTGTGAGATGTGAGTGAAGATCTACAGTGGGATACTGTGAGATGTGAATGAAGATCTACAGTGGGATACTATAAGATGGGAGTGAAGATCTACAGCGGGATACTGCGAGTTATGTGTGCAGATATGTGTGCGGATCTACAGTGAGATACTGAGAGTCAATCATTGCTATAGGAGACAGCAGTTTCTACAAAGATACAGATTGCTGCATTCAGCTTAAAGGCCCCTTTTCTGTATTGTTGTCTGCCTATTTCTCTTTTTGTCTGTGGAGTCTGCCAATTTGCCATTGAATTTGCCTAAAGGTGTTGGTGCAAAGAGAAATAAAACTCTCTTTGTTCATTTTTACAAAAAGTGACTGGTGTCCATCATTCCATCTTGCACTACACCCACTATGCCTAGTAACCTGCACCCTGAGGAGGAATGTCAGCTCTCCCTGACTCTGGGGGTCACCATCAGACCTGTGGAGGTTGGGGAGGCCACTACATATGGTTTATTTAAAGCTAACTGTTTATTTTATTTAAAGCTGTTTAGTTTATTTAGCTTCAGCTCCCCCCCCCCCCCACCCATGCAGCAGTGTCCTCACCTGAACCAATTCTTCAATCGGCTATCCTGAGTAAGGGAAACTGCCAATGAAGCTTTGCGGCTTCACAGCCGGTCTCCTACTGTGAATGCTCAAAGCGCGCCACGCTTTGTGAATGGGCCAGTCTTCTGGGACCTGAAGGGCGCAGAAGGCTGTGGGGGAAGGAGGGGGTGAACTTCCGGCTCAATTTGTAAATGGCAAACTGAGCCAAAAGTGGGAGCAGGTGCCTGTCAAAACCAGACGCCTGCTCTTCCCCAAAAGGTGCCAAATGTGGCAGCGGAGGGGGGTAGGAGGCAGACAAGCAGAACTTCCCCTTTTGGGTGGAGCTCTACTTTGAAGGGCATGTATAGCAAAAACTATTTTTTTCAGATTCATCATTATGGTTACCGTTTTCAAAGAGACAGATAGTAGTGGAGATTCCTACATTTTACAGTTGTTACTGGAACAAGAGAATGAAGGAAATTGTTCAATCAGGACACTTGTTCTGGAGACAATGGTCTAAGAGGAGAATTTTCCTTATTTTGTAGAGTTATCATTCACTGTTGCATCTTCAGGACAACTCACCAAAGGGACACAGATTGTGAAAAATAAGCTGACAAAGTTTTAAGAATTTATTACTCTATCCAACACTAATAAAGTTTTGCTATACATACACTTTAAGGTACCCATAGACACTAGATGTTTTTCACCATACACATATAGCAATTTGTATTTAAAAAAAGAAAATAAGAAACCACAAACTGGTCCCATAAATATCCAGACTTTACAGATACTTAGGTTACCCCAACACTTCATATTCCTGATATGTGCCTCCTGTACCATGTACTTGTATGAAAAAATATCCTGTTCTCTTTGCATTGATTCTTTTGTGTGAAATCCCTGGTGTTGCTGCTAGTCCCCTTGATTTTATATTAAAAACTGACCACACTAAGGAGGAGAGCACAGTGTGGTCAGTTCTCTAGCTATGCTGGGAACTCAATGTGCTATCCTCCAATGATCAGACTTGTCCTGACACGCCCCCATTGAACAGCCATTTACTGGGAAGATCAGTGTCTTAAACTGAATGGGTGATTTTACAAGGTGATCATTTACAATCTCTTTAACTTTATTTTACTTAACTTTACTATAAATATTAGAATCCAGTTATATTATGTGTATTTAGGAAAAAATCCAGGCTTTTTTAAAACAATCTACTGAGTTTGCCATAACCAGCTCTTGAGGAAGTCTTTTCCACATTTTCACACCTGTTACTGTGAAGAAGCCTTTCTGTATTTGGAGCTTAAAGTGGTTGTAAACTCAGAATGTTTTTTATCTTAACGCATTCTAGGCATTAAGATAAAAAGCCTTCTGTGTGCAGCAGCCTCCCTCGGCTCCCCTAATACTTACTGGAGCCCCATCCCTGTCCAGCAATGTCCACGAGTGTCTCTCCCTCCTGATCAGCTGAGACACAGCAGTAGCACCATTGGCTCCGGCTGCATTCAATCAAAGTCAGTTTGCCATTCAGGAGAGAGAGGGGGCGGTGCCGAACCACAGCTCCGTGTCTGAATGGACATACAGAGCTGCAGCTCGGCTTGGGTGCCCCCATAGAAAGCTGCTTGCTGTGGGGGCACTCAACCGGAGGGAGGGGCCAGGGGCACAGAAGAGGCACCCAAGAAGAGGAGGATCCGGGCTGCTATGTGCAAATCCACTGCATAGAGCAGGTAAGTATAACATGTTTGTTATTTTTATCGAAAAAAAATGAGACTTTACAATCACTTTAAATCTCTTTTCCACCAGACGTAACGTGTGCCCTCTTGTCCTCTGTTATATTAATTACTAAAATACCGTCCTTGTGCTAAAGAACTGGCATAGCCACGAAACACGTTGACAACGAAGAAGGGGCGCTTTACTGCATTATATCGTATAGGTGTGGAGATATTGAGGAGAATAACTTGGTCTGATTGACGTCATGCTAAAGTGTTCTCTCATCTTATAAATATTTCAGTTTTTTCCATATTGCGGATTCCTTATATTTTAACAAAGTGCTTTTAATAATTATCTAAATAAATATATATATATTTTAATGGCAAGTATATTGAAGTAGCTGTCTTATTAGGTATCTGTTAAGTAAAAATCTTTAGGGGGCCAGTTTATGGTTTCTTATTTTCTTTTTTTTTTGGTTTTCACTATATATTTGACATTTCCACAGGAAATAATCGGCTATTGGCAGGTGTATTATAAGTAAAGAACATTGGTGTATGACCTAATATGCAGATAACTGCTGCATGTATGGGCACTTCTGGCTTTGTGTATAGTTAATTGGAAGGATAAAAACTTTTGACAACCATATCTTCCCCATATGCAGCTGTAGTTAGATCTTCCCTTTGTACCTTGCCCAAGCTAAAAGTTTGGCAGTGGTGTCCAATGCTGGGCTCATCTTGTCATACAATTTGCGATGGGTAGCCATGCCTTTTTTGTTTATTACCAGCTAAGCTTTTGCAGTCCAACACCATTGCAGAAAAACTGGACTGACACTTTTAGGCCAATATTGTATTATTTGCTGGATAGTATTTGTTATGAGCAGTACAGGTCATATAAGTACAGATGCTACTTAAATGTGAATGCCATCTATTCAGGTGTGCAGGTGTCTACATACTACGACATCTCATCCAATGCAGTCATATATTATGTGTGTAATTATGTTGTTTGAAAAACCTCCTGCATATATCATCTTGAACAGATTTATTGCATCTTCTGTATTGTTTTATACAGAGTAATATTTCCTGTGACAGTTCAATTATTGATAATCAAATCAAATAGAAAAGGCAGACACCCACACAACGGTGCTTAGAACAGAATTAGTATAGCAGATATATATTGGATTTCAGTATTTAATAATTAGTTTATGTGTGTATATATATATATATATATATATATATATATATATATACAGTATATCCGGTTCCCGACCCCACGCAGTATACTGCTGCAGTGTGGCGATATCCCACAAATCGCCGTATATAAGTTGCGATCCACGCGTGCGCAGTTAGCAGGCGGTGATCTCACTGGGATCAGTTAGATCTCTTATGCCCATGGCAGCCCAGCCCCCTCACAGCCTAGGGAACGCAGTTAACCCCTAGATCTCCCCCTGCAGGTTAACCCCTTCACTACAAATGACATTTATAGAGTAATCAGTGGATATTTACATTTCTGATCGCTGTATAAATGTCATTGGTTCCAAAAAAGTGTCAAAAATGTCCGACATGTCCGCCCCAATATCAAAGTCCCGATAAAAATCACAGATCGCCGCCATAACCAGTAATAAAAAAAAAATGTAAAAACGCCAGAAATTAATTCTAATGGTTTGTAAACGCGGCAACTTTTGCGCAAACCAATCAATAAATGCTGATTGCGTTTTTTTTTACCAAAAATATGAGGAAGAATATAAATCGGCCAAAACCGATGAATAAATTAGTTTTTTTATATTTTTTTTTTGGATTTGTATTTTAGCAAAAAGTAAAAAATATTGTTTTTTTTTTTTTTGCAAAATTGTCGCTCTTTATTCGTTTATAGCGGTGATCAGAAATGATGCAGAAGTGATCAAATACCACCAAAAGAAAGCTCTAATTGTGGGAAAATAAGGACACAAATTTTGTTTGGGTATCGTCGCACAACCGCGCAATTGTCTGTTAAAGCGACGCAGTGCCGAATTGCAAGTGGGAAATCCTTCCGGGAATGAAGTGGATGTATATATATATATATATATATATATATATATATATATCTCCCAAAAGTCAATAAGCACAAAATAATAAACATGTTCCTAAAATACAAATGACCACTAGAAGCATGACATACAAACTTGTACCTGTGAAATACTCAAAATGTATACAACTAAAATTGTGGAAAGCAAAAATCATAATAATCCATGTTTTTAAAATGCAGTCTCTGCTCTCACTAGGGAAATTGCCTTAACATCTTGTGTAGCCATTTCAACAGAACATAGGGGTAATCGCTTATATGAAGACAGTGAAAAAAAAAACTTGACAGCTATGTTAACTCTTCCCCAGCCTCATCAGAAAGAAAACATTTTTGCTGAAATTCCACTTTAAGTGCCAACTCCATTTTGGGCTTTGAAACAAAGTGGATCCCCCAGCAGCTCATGGAAAGAAGAGATACAGCTCTACTTACCGGATATTTGGCATTGTGGTGCTGTGATCCAGGCTGAATGACCCCCAGTGTCATTTAACTGTTTTCTTGTGATCGCAGGATGTCAAAGCTCCACCCACCCATCATAGACACACAGGGTGCTATTATGTGGTGCTGGTCCCCACCCAAAAAAAAGACATGTGACGTCATGTGACTTCATCAGACCCAGCTGAAGACAGCTGAAAAAAGAGGTATGTATACAGTGCGGGGGTGGTCCATGAGGAAGGGAGGGTATAAATGGGGGAAGATCCATGTTGGGGTGGTCCATGAGGAAGAGGGGGTGTACAAACTGGAGGAGGACCAAAGCTGGGCTTTTATCCTCAGTAGTAGTGGCTGGTGGTATGCTGTACCCATAAATGAAGTAAGGATGGGATGCAATATATGTACAGTCAGTGATGGCTTCTCCAAATCAGTATAAGAGACATTCAAACCTATTGTACCACATATTTCTTGAATATCCTATTAAAAGCAAATCACTGTATTCCAGCTTGGCAATTACAACAACATCTGTAGAAAAAGTTCAGTTTTGAAATCCTATCCAAACTGTCTACTATTTCCATTAGAGGGGGAAAAAATCATTAATTTAAGAGTAATGTTAAAAATAAAAAACAAAAAAGTAATTCTGAATTGTGTGCCTGCTGGAGTTTAAGGTCATGTACTGACTCATCTAGGAAACCAAGGATAATTGCACTTGGAAAGTGGCACAAAAATGTCATTCTGTTTTAGGCAGAACATAGTTATCCTAGTGGAAACAAGGACTCTTTCACTCTGCCTCTCAAGCAAAACTTTGGTCAGGGGAAATAAAAATAGCACCATTTGTTTACAAGCAAACCAAGCAGTATGTTACTCTTCAGTGGAACTACAGGTGCCATCATACAAACAGTGATCAAGGCTTCCAGGGAATTCTAGACGTGGATCTACAAAAGGGTCTAAAAATTTTGCAGAGCGGGAACTATACTGTATACTTTACAAATACTTGTAGGCCAAATAAAAAAAAATCAGTTTTAAGAACGAAAGAACAAAATTTAAACAAATGAATAAACACAACCTAAGAAATAAGGTCACATCAGAAGTCCCACGTTGCATCAGAAATTCTCCCTTCACAACAGAAGCCCTTCAATCACATGAGAAGTCCTCCCTTCACACCAGAAATCCCCTTCATATCAGAAGCCCCCCATTACACCAGAAGTCCTCCCTTCACATCAGAAGCCCCCTCCCATCACACCAGAAATCCTCCCTTCACACCAGTTGCCCCCCCATCACACCAAAAAGTCCCCCTTCACAGCAGAAGCTCCCATCTCACCAGAAGCCCCTCTTTCACATCAGAAGCCCCCTTCACATCAGAAGCTCCCTATTACACCAGAAGTCATCCCTTCACATTAGAAGCTCCCATCACACCGGAAGTCCCCCCTTCACATCAGAACCCCCATCACATCTGAAGTCCTCCCTTCACATC
>BLSH010153293.1:361815-384023 GCA_018402905.1 Glandirana rugosa
AGATAGATAGATAGATAGATAGATAGATAGATAGATGATAGATAGATAGATAGATAGATAGATAGATAGATAGATAGATAGATAGATAGATAGATAGATAGATAGATAGAACAGATAGATAGATAGATAGATAGACAGATAGATAGATAGATAGATAGATAGATAGATAGATAGATAGATAGATAGATAGATAGATAGATAGATAGATAGACAGATAGATAGATAGATGTGCATAGTGTTTTTTTCTTTCATTAAAGCTAAATAATTTGTTTTTTTAATGAGTAAGGCTTGTGCAGTTAATGTTAACTTCTGGCATCCACATGAATAGTGCTTCTCAGAATGCAGAAGATTCATCTTCTGTGTGGATCTTCAGTTATTGCATCGACATGTTGATACTTTCTGTGACTGTATCCAGCCACCTTACAGCTGTACTTCCTCTTTTTCATTTTCCTTCAACTTTTCCAAGAATAATGCTAGTCTTACATCTGTAGAATTTTGTTCAAACATTTGGACAAGAAGTATAAAAATGTTCATCTAACCATTTGATGGTGCCTTCATGAACTCAACTAATATCAAAGGACTTTTTGTTTGAGTACAATGTCAATGTCTCAATTTTGATAGACAATTCCAGATTAAGTTCATGCATAAGACTAGCTATGCTTTTTTTTTACATCCAGGAGCCAATTTTGATAATTAGAAAATAGTTTGCTTTGAAAAAAATGTTTTTGATTTGAAAAAATGTTCCAAACCTGTCCTTGGATTTCTTTTCACTTGCTCTGGCTGAAACTGATTGTCAAATTGTCTCCTTTAACTCTTAGATAATTGAATGAACATTCTGTTCTGTTTTGAAATTGTACATGTGTAGGGCCAGTATAACTGTCTTTTTCAGTGGGTTGGTTCTTCTTATACAATGTCCAAAAATAAAACAGAATGGGCTCCATTCACAAAGCGGTATCTTACCACATCTGAGTATACTAAACGCTACTAAAATACTGCATGAGTTATTTTATGTAGCCATGTCGTATTTTAGTAATGAAAGCCTGCGGTAATTCACCAAAGGTGGTAGCCAGCGTCCTTACCATAGGCTATCACTTGCTGATTGTTATGGAGCGGGCAGCCACCGGCATCCTTAACAATCAGTAACTGTCATGGTTGTTAAGGAGTGGGCAGCCACAGTGTCCTTAACAACTGATGAGTCATCAGCTGTCAGTGGGATTCCCCGCTGACAGCTGAAAGTAAAAAAAAAAAATTGCCGGCAAATAAAAAATCAGGAATCTCAGTGCATCACTGATCTGTGTAAAGAGCCAATGACATTGGCTATTTACCATGTTATCAGCTGTGTCCAATCACAGCTGATCCCATGTAAACAAATTACGGTTATTGGCATTTCCTTTTCTCAGCGCTAACCAGCTTTCCTGTGACAGCAGACATTTACTTTAATAATCAGTGCACTGATCATCAGTGCCCTAATTATCAGTGCATCCCCATCAGTGCAGCATATCAGTGGCCATCAGTGCCCATCAGTGTCACCTATCAGTGCCCATCAATGCCGCCTCATCAGTGCCTCATTATCAGTGACCTTCAGTGCCACCTCATCAGTGCCACTCAATCAGTGCAACCTCATCAGTGTCAATCAGTGGAGTCTCGTCAGTGCCAATCAGTGCAGTCTCATCAGTGCCCATCAGTGTAGCCTATCAGTGACCATCAGTGCAGTCTCATCAGCACACATCAGTGAAGAAGAAAAACTACTTATTTGCAAACAAAGAAAAAGATTGTTTCCTTTGTTTAGCAAAAAAAAAAAAAAGTGGTGATTAAGTACTACCAAAGGAAAGCTGTATCTGTCTCAAAAAAATTATAAAAATGTCATATGGGTACAGTTTTGTATGATCACGCAATTGTCATTGAAAGTGCAGGAAGGGGGTGAACGTGCCCAGCAGGCAAGTGGTTAAACAAGCATTTAACCATTGTAATGGGGGGTGGCAGCCTCAATGAAAAAAAAAAAAAAATCAGGGATTGCCTGAAAGTGGATAGATATGGAGACAGTCTGATAGATTGGGGTAGGGAATTCCAGAGGATGGGAGAGGCTCAGGAAAAAGTATGGGAAACGCTGCCTGCCTGGAGAGCGGAGGATCAGGTATGTTAAATGGACTCAAATGGACTAAACAAGCATAACCCTTGCAGTACAGGCACAGCTCAACTTCAAGGATCATTTTTAAGTTTCCTGAAGCTGAGCTTTAATAATACAAAGGTTGTAAGTTAAAATCTGTATGCTTTATTTATGGATACCTGAAAGCGCTGTGGTGAATGCCTGTGCGCTCATTCGGATATCGTTCTGTTCTCTCTTCTTTGTCGCATTTTTCATCAGCTTGTGCTTCACCTTTCTTTACTGAATTCAGCAAAAGAAATGACAGAGTGAGCAGCTCAGCCGGCAGATAATTGCAGATTAGAAGCACAAGGGGGAGCCCTTGCAAGGCTGCCGGGCCTCCTTAAATGACCCTGAGTCTGACACAGACTGAGAAATAGGACAGCGGGGAAGATTTCACAGGGGTAGATCAATTAGTTGCAGCTGTTGCACACATCCATTGTTAGAGTGAAAATCCTATCACATCCAGATGTTCCAGGCTGGGGATAACGGACTATGTGCTTCACAGACACTTGCTTTGCAGTAAATGCCTTTGTCTGGAAAAAACAGGTGACTGATAAAGTCAAAACACTGAAGATTCATTCAAATGTGTACTGCAGATCTGAGAACTGTCATAGAGGTATGGGAGAAAGAATGGTTTTGTCATATGTTAAGATAGTTCATGTTTTATTTATATAATGTATATAGTAGTTCATACTAACCCTGTTACAACAGCAATACACATGCAGTATACACCAATCAGCCATAACTTTGTTACCATTGACAGGATAAGTGACTAACATTGAGTATCTTGCTACAATGACATCTGTAAATTGGTGGGATTTATGGGGGAACAAATAAACATGTTGTCCCTGAAGTTGATGGGTTGAAATCAGAGAAAATGGGCATTGCGATTTGTTGTGTATGGGGCTGTGCAGCCACAGACCAGTCAGGGTGCCCATGCTGACCCGTGTCCATAGCCAAAATAATCTACACTGGGCATGTGAGCATTACAACTGGACCACAGAGCAATGGAAGAAGGTGGTTTGGTCTGATGAATCATGCTTTCTTTAACATCATGTATGTGACTGGGAATGTGTGCGTTGCTTACCAGGGGAAGAGATGGCTCCAGCATGAAGTATGTGAAGAAGGCAAAGTGGCGGAGGCAGTGGGATTCTTTGGGCAATGTTCTGCTGGGAAACCTTGCGTAATGCAATTCATGTGGATGTTACTTTTTTTTTTTCTTTTGAAAATTATTTTTATTTAAATTTTGCAAGAAAATTACAAAACAGTGACCTCTTGTAAGTTTCTAAACAGTGACAAGCAGTCTTAAAAAAAAAAACTGTTGCGTACAAAACAATAGTGCCCATGGCTAGTATAGTATACTCCATTCACAAGGGAACATCCAGGATACATAATCTCTCTACCTATCAAAGACAAAGGTAACCTGATGGTGCATTCCACAAATTAGCCCCAATAATGAGGTGTAAAGGGCATTACCCATACAGTCAGATAATATAGAGGGCCGCAGAACAGCATATTGCAGGAATCTAATAAACTGACAATCAGTCAATGGGGAACATTTGAAGAAAGCAATTAGTCAGTAACGGTGAGAGGAGATTCACCCCCTCCCCCCCACCACCACCACCATCCAACCTATTCAAACTTACGAGGTACTCCTCCCTTAGAGTAAGTTGCTTTATACAAGGAAAGGCCCCTGATAACTAAAGCTGTACAAGCTGCCAATGTTGGAGCTGCATCCATGAAAGGATAATGCGTTTCCTTGCATAGTACAATAATAGGGTAAGCAGAGTATGTATGGCCTTGTAGGGGCCATCCACCAAGCCTAAGAGACAAGTAGTCAAGGAGGGGTTAAGGGGTATTTTGGTGACAGACTGAATACATTGGAGGACTATGTAGATGTTACTTGATATGTGCCACCTACCTAAACATTGTTGCTGACCAATACCCCTTCATGGAAACTGTATTCCCTGATGGCAGTGGCTTCTTTCAGCAGGATAATGGGCCTTGGCACATTGAAAAAATGGTTCAAGAATGGTTTGCAGAACACAACAAGTTCAGGGTAATGACTTGGCCTCCAAATTCTACAGATATCAATCCAATCTAGTATCTGTAAGTCGTGCTGGAAAAACAGGTCTGATCCATGCAACTTACAGGACTTAAAATATTTGCTACTGACGGTTTGGCGCCAGATACCGCAGCATACCCTCTGAGGTCTTATGGTATTCATGCCTCAATGGGTCAAGGCTGTTTTGACAGCAAAGGGGGACCTACTCAATATTAGGTGGATGGTCATAAAGTTATGGCTGTCCAGTGTATATGCAGTGGCAGGGCGGTTGGCTCTTAACACTCAGCTACCATATAGACACGTCACTCTCTTGTTCTGGGGTGTGCTCCATTGGTGCCCCCACAACTTTGTCCAGCCTTTCACTGACAGTTCATTTTCAGCTTCAGAAACTGGTAGGACGGATTCCTGTTGACATCAGCACTGTTGCAGTGCCAATGCTGTTTAATTTATATATTGAAGATATGATATAGAAGTTGGAATTAAAGCTTCAATTTCAGTGTTTGCTGATGATACAAAACCATACATTGAAATAAATTCATCACAGAATATAGCATCATTACAGGAAGACTTTGATGAAAAAGGGGCTACAAGGCACATAAGGTTCAATATTGAGAACTGAGAAGTTATGCTCTTGGTTGCCAAAAATACACATGCAAATTACACATTCGCAGGGGCTCCCCTGGGAGAATCGGTGATGGAAAAGGATCTGAGGCTGCTTGTAGATCACAGATATAGCAATAGCATGCAATGCCAGGCTGCAGCTAACAAAGCTAGCAAAATACTGTCATGCATTAAAAATAGCATACATTCCAGAGAAAATCAACTATTTCTACCCTTTCATAAAACACTGGTTCAGCCTCATCTTGAATATGAAGTTCAGTTTTGGTCTCCAATCTTCAGGAAAGATGATGAATTAGAAAGAGTTCAGAGAAGAGCAACAAAATTAATAAGGGGGATGGAGAACCTTAGCTATGAGGATCGATTACGTAGATTACAGTTATTCACTCTGGAGAAAAGGTGCTTAAGAGGGGATATAATTACACTGTAAAAATATATCAATGGTGACTTCAGTAATTGTGATAAACAGTTTACTCTAAGGTCCCTGAAGAGGACATATGGGCAAGATTTAAGGTTAGAAGATATGAGGTTTAACCTTAGATTGAGAAAAGGGTTCTTTGCTGTTGGAGCAGTAGAAGTGTGGAACTCCCATCCCCAGGCAATAGCCAAGTGTCGACAACTTAAAACACCTTTAGATGTCCTCCCCAGGAAGCAGAATATGCAAGGCTATTGGAATTGTTAGAGAAAACGAATCACACATACACAGTACTGGACACATCTATATTTTTTCAACCTCTTCAAACTACTGTATGTAATTATAATTGGGAAGCACTCCTGCTGGCCACAGGGCAGGCCTCACAACCCATTTATAGAGACAGCTCTCTCTAGCATAAATGGGTTAAAGAACACGTAAACCCTAAATGGTTTCCATTATTATTTAATTTTCATTTGCATTATAAAAATTGTCATGTCTAAAATAAAAAATAAAAAAAATCATCCTTTTCTACATCTTAGTGCTCGTGGTCCCCTCTAGTCACTTCCTGTCTACTTGCAGCTCCATCATTGCATATCCTTGCTTTGGATTGGAACCCTGATAGTAATAGCAGTGGACCATGTCTGCACAATGTGTGTCTGCTCAGTCACTTTTAGCCTCCATCAGGGGAGTACGGTGACAGCTTGGCAACATAGGAGCACAATTGGGCGATGGCTGTCACCCTATATCAGATTGTGGCTAAACAAGGACCTGCTTTGCAGGATCACCAGGTATTAGTTTAAGGAAATTTGAAGATTTGAAAAGATTGAAAACAACTTTTTAATTGATAATAACATGGTAAAGAATGAGTATACTTGCCCTGACATAAATGATCACACCCTCCTCACTCCATAGTTGTATGCCAAAATTTGATGCCTATGGCCTCTATTGTTTATCACCACTGGTGATAGACATCCTCTCCTGGCCGCACCTGTACAATACTCCCCCATAGACTTCAACAGGGTCATCTCCCTGTTGGGAGACAGAGGTAGATGAGCCTAATTAAAATCAATGGGGCTGTACCGCGAAGGTGTGGCCAGGAGAGGGAACCTTTCACCACTGGATTTCAACAAACATCATTGGCCGCAGGCTTGAGATTACATTAAGTATACATCTGCGGAGAGGGAAGGAATGGATCGTTTAGGTAAGAACAGAGGGGCAAAAAAAAAATAAGCGCACTTTGTCTCACCTATGCTCATGCATGTGCAGTATTTGGGATCCCCTTATTGTTAAAGGGGACTTCCAGATAATCCCCTTTCCCGCAAACCAACACAACATCCCAGCACAGAAATCAGAAACAGAAATCTATTTTTGAAGTCAGGAGTATATTTTAATATTAAGGTAAATTTGCATAAGTTTTAAAAAGGTTTTCAATATCTTTTTTTTTCAGAAATTATTCTAGGTTTTGGGGGTCTTTTTTTAATAGATTATACCTCTTCTATTATGTTATAATGCAATGTTTTTCAACCTTTTTATAGTCATTGCACCCTTTAGAATTGCGCAAAATCCTGGGGCACACCAGCATGAGGGCCCCACATGTCCATTTTTTAATGGGCTGTCCTATGTCCTAAATCGCAAGGAACCAAAACACATGGTACTGCTGCATTTTAGCTGGTGCCATTGTATGAATATTTGCTAGAAGTGTGGGGGTGCCGTTAAGAATTAATGGCACCCGCCTGCATTTATAAAAGGCAGCGTGTGTTGTGGGTAAAGACGTCATTTTGTATGTGTTACCGCTCTGCACGCCCAAAAATGTAGGTTGTAAGGCACTGTTGTAAGGTCTGTCGGTTGTAAATCCTCCCCTCAACCCCCCCCCCCCACAATCCTCCCTCCCTGCACAAATTATTTTCCTCCTCCCCCTTCATTTCTCCCTTCTATCACGCCTTTCATCCCATCACATTCCTCTTATCACTGTGCTCTCTCTCTCTCCAGCTTCTCCTCCTGCCACTTCAGTGCTCCTGCATCGGGACTGTCAGGACAGGACTTTGCAGGGTTTCTTTAACTTCCCCTCCCAGCAACGAATGTGGGTAGAGGATGGATAAGCAAACCCTGTGGAGTCCTGATCTTACAATCAGTGTGTCCACGAACCATGATCCCTGCAGCAGCCGACATTTCTCCCACCAGCTGCCTGGGAAAAGTGTTAAAAGCCAGCTTGCCCTTGGCTCCCCCTCGAGTCTAACATGTCAAGATGAGAAGGAGCCTAGGAGGAAGGATATCACACAGCCATCTGCAACGCTGCATCCAAAATGTGTGTGTTTTGCATTGGGGACATGGGTGGGGGAGGGGGGGCAGAGTAAGAAACATTTATGCTGGAGATGAGCATGTGTTAGGAGGAGGGATAGAGAATAGGATTCATGCTAGGTGGGGGGAGGATTTGTGCTGAGGTGCTGAGGGGGGATTTGGGGGAGGGGATTTGTGCTAGTAAGAGAAATTTTTATTTTGGGGGGAGAGATTTTTGTTAGGAAGGGAGATTTGAGGGGAGGATTTGTGCTAGTAGGGGTGATTAGAGGGGTCATTTGTGTTAAGAGGGGAAATGAGGGGGGGATTGTGCTAAGAGAGGGTTGTGCTGGGGGAGTTTGTGCTCCAAGGGAACATTTGATGGGTAGAGAATTTGTGCTATGATGGGTGATTTGAGGGGGGAATTTGTGCTAGGAGGGGAGATTTGGGAAGGAAGAGGAATTGGGCTAAAGATTTCTGGGGGGGGGGGGGGGTTTCAGCAGGGGGGTTTGTACAGGAAGAAAGGAGAATTTTGGTTTTCAAAGACTATGTATGCTTGGGTGGTTATTATCATGCAGATTTGAGCTTTTATTTGTATTTTGGGTTTTTTTTTGGGGGGGGTTACTGACACATAATGCTTATACATCCTGGGAGGGGCACACCTTCGCCCTAGATGAGCTTGTCCTGGCACTGCACTGGACAAATAAAGAGCCCCACACTGAAAACTGCCCATGAGAACATGGTAAAAATAGATAGGGAACTATCTAACCCAGGCAAGGTTGTCACCCCATCATTCATTATGGAAAAGGACCTAAAATACTCAGTGCGTATGAATAAATACAATGCTAAAATCTCAGTATTAGGTACGTAGCAATGTGCAAAACAATAAATAAATGGTATTAAAAATAAAACACATATAAATAAGTGCAAATGAATAACACAAAGAGATTGATTTACTAAAGGCAAATCAGCGGTACACTTCAAAGTGCAGTTGCCCCAGAGCTTAGTAAATGAGGTAAAGCTTAATTTTACAAAGAATACCAAATCACATGCATTTTTGCTTGTACATGATTGGATGATGGACTCTAGCAGGACTTCCCCTCATTTTATTTTTTTTTCTAAGCTCTGGCGCAACTGCACTTGCAAAGTGCACAGTCTATTTAGCCTTTAGTAAATCCACCCCAATATAGTTACATTAAACATTAATTATTCTATAAATTGCCAAAAAAAACACTACATATATAGGTGCACTTCATAAGCAGCAGCCACAAAGTGCAGGTAAATGTGTACAAAGGTGCTTAAAATATTCACAATTAATAAATGTTCATTTGAAACAGTGCCCAAGAAGGTGTGTTCAATTACATATACACTCATCAAAACACTCCCCAATAGGACCAAACTCATTGACTAAAGATGAGTAAATTAATAAATACAGTAAATCAAACGGCACTTAATAAAAGATGACCAAGGTAACCAGTCTTTACAAACTAACTCTCCTCCTCAGATTCCCTTAATACAATACAACAATGGTTATGACAACTAGAATACGGAGTGCTTATTGTGTAGATATAATGTTAATTGGTAAAAGAGAATAAAATAAAACCAATCACACATTACTAGTGCTTCAGTCAGCACTAAAGGAAAAAACAAATGCTCAGTCTCTGCAGGAGCCATTGCACTATATCACAAACTGCATGAGTGTTTCCCATCAGTATGATGATGTTAGAGGATGTTCTGTATAGTTAGCCCCTCCCTCTTTTCAGTGTGCCTTTGATTTCCATCTTGAGTACATGTATATTGCAGGAGCTGGATATATTATGATTTTTGCCCTATATGATGTTCATCTGTTATGATCTGTACACGTTGTGGATTAAAGCTTTTCTACAATCTGCAAGGTGGCATTTGGATCATGACTGGGGTACACCTGATACGGCCGAAACCTTTCCCCCAATATACCATGATGAAAAATAAAGAGACAACACACCAGCTGGAGGAAATTGGCCGGTAGGCTATTTACTTAACAAACCAAAGCTTATAACATGTTAACACAAGTATACCATCTATGTGCGCAAGTTGAAAGTCCTAGGAGGCCCTAACCACAAAACGTAATTTGGTGAACTTCCCAGCCCCACTACGCCGGCTCGGGGACCATCTTCTGGCATCTCCACTTTTCCCTTTCCAGTTAAACCGAGTTAACTGGACAAACAACACTGAGGACTCCATACCTGAGATGGGTCCTTTACCCAGAATCACTAAAGAACTGACAGGCCTCCTAAGACCCCAACCAGCAAAATTTAAATTAAATTAAAAAAAAAGGGAGGGAGGGTGGGAATTCAATGCTGACGGCCTGCCGACAGACCGAATGTTACACCCCACCCCCTATATATATATCCGTCCCGCCCCTTGGAAGACCCGCCTGCCAAATGCAGCTAAAGTTAACGCCTGGTGTACCGGTGCGCTCCATTTTTTTTTTTTTTTTGCACTGCGGGCAATCTTGTCACTGTATGTCAACGTTGTAAGTTACAGCTATCTTCCCACAACTGGATAAGTTATAGTGATCACACTTTTAATGCTTAGACTTGGGGGGCAGAACAAACAGACAGTTAAAGCAAAACTTCACCCTAAAGGGGAAGTTCCACTCTATGACCTCCTCACCAACTCATCTGCCACATTTGGCACACTTGCAGTGGGAAGCCATCAGTGAAGCCGCAAGTAGTCACAGCCAGCTTCCCTTTGTAAACATACCACCGGGGACCCAAAGATCAGCGAAGAACCAGCCCAGGTGAAGATTCTCTTTAAAAACCCTTTGCTCCAAAACAGAGAAGTGTTCTTAGATTTGCCCTGATGAACCTCTGTAACTAAACATGACATTACACCCAACCAAGGGAAAGGGTAAAGCACTTCAGCAAAATGTTTGAACTGGAGATGATAGAGGAGTCCAATCGCAGCTGGTTCAGCCCCATTGTATTAATTCTCAAGCCTGAGTAGAGTTGGTCATCATACATTGATTTTGGCAAACTAAGTTTAACACTTATCCTATGACTCACATAGAAAATTAATTGATCAATTTGATATATGACTACTTTGCATTTGACCAAAGGGCATTGGCAGATCCCCTCTCTGAGCCAGCCAAGGAAAAACCAACATTTATAACTCCGGATGTTTCAGTAGGAGGATGCCCTTTAGGTTGCAAAATACCTGCTACATTTCAGTGGATAATGGAAAGGACCATGCAGCCATTAATGTCTAAACCACTGGCAACAAAAGTGAGTACACTCCTCAGTGAAAATGTCCAAATTGGATCCAATTAGCCATTTTCCTTCCACGGTGTCATGTGACTCGTTAGTGTTACAAGGTCTCAGATGTGAATGGGGAGCAGGTATGGGGAGTAATATATAGGTGTTATCGCTCTCACTCTTTCATACTGGTCACTGGAAGTTCAACATGGCTCCTCATGGCAAAGAACTCTCAGAGGAACTGTAAAAAAGAATTGTTGCTCCACATAAAGATGGCCTAGGCTATAAGAAGATTGTCAAGACCCTGAAACTGATCTGCAGCACAGTGGCCATACAGTGATTTAACAAGACAGGTTCCACTCAGAACAGGCCATGGCCGACCAAAGAAGTTGAGTGCACGTGCTCAGCGTCATATCCAGAGGTTGTCTTTGGGAAATAGACGTATGAGTGCTGTCAGCATTGCTGCAGAGGTTGAAGGGGTGGGGGCTCAGCCGGTCAGTGCCTAGACCATATGCCGCACACTACATCAAATTGGTCTGTATGGCTGTCATTCCAGAAGGAAGCCTCTTCTAAAGATGATGCACAAGGAAGCCCGCAAACAGTTTGCTGAAGACAAGCAGACTAAGGACATAGATTACTGAAACTTATTTAGTTCAGATGGTGTCAAGCCTGTGTGGTGGCAACCCGATGAGGAGTACAAATACAAGTGTGTCTTGCCTACAGTCAAGCATGGTGGTGGGAGTGTCATGGTCTGGGGATGCATGAGTGCTGCCGGCACTGGGGAGCTACAGTTCATTGAGAGAACCATGAATGCTAACATGTAGGGTGACATACTGAAGCAGAGTGTGATCCCCCCCCCAAAACACAAATAGTTTATTTCCCAAAGACAACCTCTTCATATGACGCTGAGCATGTGCACTCAACTTCTTTGGTTGACCATGGCTAGGCCTGTTCTGAGTCAAACCTATCCTATTAAACCACTGTATGGTCTTGGCCACCATGCTGTGGCTCAGTTTCAGGGTCTATCTTTATGTACAGCAACAATGCTTTTTTCAGAGAGTTCTTTGCCATGAGGTGCCATGTTGAACTTCCAGTGATCAGCATGAGAGAGTGAGAGCAATATTATTCACACCTGAGACCTTGTAACACTAACGAGTCACATAACACCGGGAGGGAAAATGGCTAATTGGGCCCAATTTGGACATTTTCACTCAGGGGTGTACTCACTTTTGTTGCCAGTGGTTTAGACATTAATGGCTGTGAGTTATTTTGAGGGGACAGCAAATTTACACTGTTATACATGCTTTACACTCACTACTTTACATTGTAGCAAAGTGTCATTTCTTCAGTGTTGTCACATGAAAAGATATAATATATTTACAAAAATGTGAGGGGTGTACTCACTTTTGTGAGATACTGCATATATATCTTTTTCCTACCTTTTTCCTATTGGACTGACCAAAAAAATATATGCTGTCTATGTTGCCAAGCTAAAGTTACTTACAGCATCAGCAACGTAGACAGCATTTTTTTTTTTTTGGTCAGTCCAATCTATAAACTTGCAGTGAAATAAAAGGAGCAAGCATGTCTTAAAGGCTAATGACTAGGATTTAAGAGTACAGGGTGGCTATTATTTCCTTTCTAAGCGAGAAAAGCCTCCTCAATGTACTCTTCTCATCATGGTTTCACTTTTTTTTTACTAAAGGCTCAACATCTTTTATTTGGAGTCAGCCAACAACCTAGAGCTAAGCTTCTTTACCCCCTGAAACCCTATCATCGAGTGAAACAGGTCTTATTGGCCTCAGAGGCTCTCTCAAAATAGGGCTTGATAAAGGGCCACTATCATGAAAAATGTTTTATTCTGATATTTACATGGGGTTAATACTTTAAAGATAGGACTCTGTTTAGGAATTCCTTTTTTTTATTTCACACTCCATTATAATTTTCTCTGCAAGTTTACATGCAGATCTAGCTGTCCAGAAAATGTGACAGTGACAGTGGCTGGATCAAACTATAACAGGTGTTCCAGAGATGCTTACGGTACTCCGCTTACTTTTTTTTACCTGTTTAATTTTTGTTTCATACTAAATAAATTGTTATTGCAACTGCTTAACCTTGCCAAATGTCTCCCAATCTCTGCCACTTATGGTTTTGCATGTAGATGGGAAGAGAATATGAATTAAAACATGTGCATTAAAAATAGGAAATCATACACTACACTACTACATGTTTTTGCAATAGTGGCCCCTAAACATGAAAAATCATATCCTTTTGAATGTGCAATGGCTGCCTCTATCGTCAGTACTGGAAATCAGACTTCTATACAGTGATCTATTAATACATATTGTGAGGTTTATATTGATACTACATTGTTCTCTTTCATATGAGCAGCAGTCAGTGTTGGCCTACTTTTGCAGCGACCTTTCCTTTCACTGTCAGGTTTACAGCACTGCAGGATATATGTGTCTGTACCTATAATTCACTCAGCTCTGTTTTATATAGGTTTAATAGAGAGTGAACAATGGCTAGAAGTCTAGACAGGAGAAGTTGCTATTCTGAGACTCCAGATTTCAGGCAAGCAGCTAGAAATACAGATGAAATACATATAGGGGAGCTGTTATACTTGGCTTTGTGTTCCTGTCCATCAAGTTCGGATATTTACACAGCTCTGCACACAGAACAACTACTTGGCAGAGCAGAGGACCTGATTTACCTCTACTATGATAAGTCAGCATTCATTCATGTGGGGAGGCCTCCCAATCCCACCCATATAATAAGGGTCTGATGTTTGTTTGGTCCGGCGGGGGGGCATGTAAAATATAAAATCACATAATTTATGTCTTAGTTCTGAAAGCTTCCTCCCTGTCGAATATGGATGTCCCATGACGCTGCTCCTGTTCTCCAACCGCATAGCCACCCCCTCATTACCGTCATCGCAAACAATGCAAGACTAGTGGTTGCTGCTGGTCCTGCATAGTATGTGAGGACATCAAAGACCCTCCCAAATTCTGAAGTTGGATTGGGAAAAATGGGTGCAAATCAGCTTCCACAGGACTGAGAAAAAAGGTAAGGATTCCTCTGCACTCCCCTAGACTATATAAGTATTAAATCATTGATATATGGGAGAATAGTCATGATTTTTTAATAGCTGGAGTTCAATTTAAATAATACAGTTAGTTCTTATCAGTTTACCTACATGTGACTAAATAATGAAAAAGAGAAGCAGCAGACCGATGAGCTCTATTCCTACTCACTTAGCTCTCTCCTCCTATCAACATTTTTTTTTGTTAGCACACGAGCACTGGCACTCTGCACTACTTTGTCCTCTCCCTTTCTAAACTCTGATGTGCAGAGGACTGCAAGAGTGTTGGCTATCTGCAGTGCTTGCTTTAAAAAAATGCATTTAATGATGTATTAATTAATCTCTTAGCACTGGCGCCTTTGAGCTCTTTAAGAGGTTTATGACGTCGGAAGGCAGGGCGGAACTTAAGACCATGCGGCTGCCGTGATTGGCTGTCATGGTTGTCACGTGATCCGAAAACTCCAGATCGCTCCCTTTTAGTTAGGTGATGGCAACTATGCCGGGAGCACGCAGAGCGTGCACTCTTGGCACAGGTGTAGTGGCAGCAATTCATGCAAATATGCGGTCCCTCTGTGCCAAAGAGAGGACACTCCTGTAGATGCTAGGTTGGAGAGGGAAACCTATCACTCAAGAGTGTTGCAGGGGAGCTGGGTAGAAGCTGTTCTAGGACAATCTGTCTAGGACCTTTTGCCTATAGCTCCCAGCGTGGAGGGATTGAAGGTTACATGTCAATAAGGCCCAATACTGCTGACATAGGATTTTTCAAGAAATCTGTCCTCCAATATCTGCACAGGCTTTTGAATATTTTGCACCCTCCTTCTTGCCTATGTTCAAGATCTGCAATAAATCTTCAAAATATACCCCAAGACTGAGCCTGAATTTGTCGATGTGCTTCTGGCTCTGGTACCAGGGCTGGCGGCCTTTGAACAAGTAAGAGAGACCTGGTTTATTTCCAGCGGCCCCTCTGGGGGATAATGCTACATATAATTTAAATATACTGTAGATAGTATACAGTAATTCCTAAATGTATCTTTTCATCAGCTTCCAGCAATCCCCTGTAAAGCGAGGTACACATTATTAGTTTTTTCTAAAGCTGGTCTTCCAGCAAGCATGTCAGACAGAAGCTGGCCAAACAGCAGTCTGACAGACCGACATACACAAGGGCCGAATGCCAGACATTTTTTTTCTTTGAACTGGCAAATGTCTCTCGACATTCGGCCCTTGTGTACCCGACTCAAGACAGAGAGATGGCCAGCACTGACTTTAATGAATTGCACAAGGCTGTAGGTCTAAACACGGGAAATATGCTTTTGGGCAAAAAACTAACAGTGTTTGGCCAGCTTAAAGGAGAAATTGGTGTCTCATTCCTGGCTGTACAGTATGGCAGGGTTGTTGTAAATCAGAATAGTGTCTGAACAGAACCATAAATATTCTGACAGTAATTAATGTGGATATTTGGCTGGGGTTCAGTAATAACTGGAATGTTATTTCCTATTTATTTTTATAATCTTTAGGAGTGCACATACCTTGATTTACAGGTAATACGGAACCAGAAACTACAATTTACGTCTACCACAGACATGAAGATACACACACAAATAGGCAGAACGTTAATTAACTAATCAGTATGCTTTGGGCTGTCAGTGTATATGAAGACCTTCTATTGATAGTGTCTTAGTGTGGATTAAACTCTGGACCTCATTACTGAAAGTTAAGAGTGCCAACCACTTAGCCATGCAGTCTGGAGTGCTAATGTCTTTCTCACCTCTTAAAATGAATCTATGGGTCCATAAAACTTGCTAAACTGACGTATTGCAGACATGTCTAGGTGACTACATGTTAGTGTCGATCACCTGTAATGCACTTACCAAAACTTGGTGGCATTCCATCATGCAAATAGAAATCAACTTCATGGATTTGGTCCTCACCTTCCTACCTAATGAGCTTTACTTATGTCCAAGCAATATTCTGAGGCCAGAGAGAGCAATCAAGTAACGGCTGCATGATGGAGAGCCCTTGGGTTTTTGGAAGTCCCAAGTTGCTTTACAGGACACATCAATGTGAGGGAAACCTGGAGTTGCCTGCAATTAGTGTCACTTTAACATGTTTTATGGGCCCTCGGGTTTATATCCTAAAAATAATTAATATTTTTCTACAAAATATGGTTTTAGGTTGAATTCTAAAGGACACTGTCAGATGAGAAATTTTAGTTGTTTATCTTTTACATTGAAACATGCTATATCTATTTATAACATATTGTATATACAGTACAGCTCATTGTGACTTATCTATTAGCATGTGCCAGATGATCATGTTACTGAGCCTTCTTTTAATTCAAATACAATGTTTCCTCTTGCTGTACATTAGTCAATAGAAATCACCTTGGTATTATCATATTTAGCGTGTAGAGCTCTCCGAAGATACGCTGGGAAAAATTTCATTTGTATTTAATGCTTTCAAACATGTTCAATGGCATCTAAAGTAAATCTGTCTCGATAAAGGGCAAATCTGAGTGTATAATAAAAAAACATGAGCAAAGGTTACTTGCAATGAAATATTTTGCCAAATTGATCAATTCATCCAGATATAGACAACCAGCATAAATGCAAATTTGACTTTTTCTGGGAATGCCAAATTTGATCCCACCCCTACTGGAACCTCCCTGTTGGTCCTTTAATGTACTTGTTTGCCTCACTTGACTAATGGGTATGTTTGGGTGTGAAAGGGATGGGGACAAGTTTGACTTTACAGTAGGAGTTGATATTTGCATTTGACATCATCCACCTACTATATATCTCTGCATCTATTAATCAATATGTGGTTTACACTAAAGGTAACCTCTGCTTATGGGTATTTTCCTTATTTGCTCAATTTTAGTGGTCCAAGTTTGTGACAGGCATACTTGAAATTAACAGCTGTGGCTCTGATAGTTCCTAGGAGTGCAATTTTTGGTACAGAATTTTACACCAATCAGGCAACACTGATTACTAAAAGTACATGAAGTCTGCTGGAGACAGAAGGTTACAAGACATTCCTAAACTGTTCTCTGTGCTGCTGAACCTGGGTTTCCTTAGTAAATAGTTCTATCCTTTAAACAACAACCTGACAGGGGTACCAGTGTTCACAAGAATGTGTAAAGTCTATAGCTGATCTAAAATGACAGAAAGAAAGAAAGAAGTAGTGCCTGTTGGTGGAGGGATGCTACATTTTGCCCGGCTAGGGGATTTATCACATAAGCTTCCCTATAGTTGCTTTAAAGCATTTTACTGTATCTTTCTAAATATCAAATATGCCAATCCATCTATTCTCCCCAACAGAAACTGCGTTCCATTGCAATTGTTTTTATTTTGTTACACTTATCCATACACATACTAATGCAATTACTCATAGCAGTGATTTAAATGTTACTTATAGCAGGTTTGAGGATGGAGAACAAAGCTGGTTTCTGATGGGCTACTAGGGCTACCATGGTGTGCTCTTTGCAGGGAGTTCATAAATTAGTCTCCTTTACATAATCTCTTTGTATAAAATCATAAGAAGACAATGTTGGAAAGAAATAATTTCAGTGATGTGAGGTCTACTCTGGACATATTAAGGATGTTTCAATTTATATCTAACAGTAACTGAGTTGTCATGTCTTACTGAGCTTTTGGATTTGTTTTATTCTGTTTGCCATTCATCTTACAGTGCAAGTTGCTTGTACCATCATCAGAGTTAAAGTGTAAAGCATGCCCTATGACTTTGACAGTTTAAATTATTTAAAGAAGATGAGTATATCTGATCTGAAGCTTCAGATTTTTGTACACTACAGGTGTGCTTTGATAGATATGAAGCTGTTCATTTTATTCCCTTTTCATATGAAAGTATAAATTTGAGTTTTCTTTGTTCTTAAGTAAAAAAAAAAACACATAACTGGCCATTTAACTAGGTTCCTAAGCCTCAGGTATGAACTTAATCACTTGGTGTGGCTAACACTTGTATTCAGTAAGGCCAAGAGCAAAGTTCAGCAGCTGATATCAAACAAAAGAAATTCCTATTTTGCTGATTCGACTTATGATAGAAACATAGGGCCACCATTCTTGACCTCATTCTACAAATGCTAGTGTCTTGGTTGTTATACTCAATGGCTTCAGAATTATGAACATGGAGCAAGTCAATAAAGCCAGAGGAAAGTCAGAAGTTTTTATCTGTATACCTTTTTCAGGATAATTAGCTTAACTGCTTGCCGACCGCTGATCGGCATTTGACGGCGACAGAGTGGCTCTTGTAGGCAAAATGCCGTCATATGACGGCGGCTGCCAGATTGCGCACAGTGAGCGCGCGCGCACCGCCGGAGGCGCGCCCGCATGCTCACTGTGTCCGGGGAGGGCCAGGGAATGGGTGCGGCGGATTCGATCTCCGCCGGCTACCCGCGATGCCCCCCCCGGAGTGAAAGAACGGAGGTCCGTGTAAGTAAACACGGACCTCCGTTCTGTGAGGGGGGAAGGACTGTGATCACAGCTTTCCTTTACATGGAAGCTATGATCACTTCCCTTCCCCTGTTAGGGCAGCCTCCATACAGTTAGAACACGCCCAGGGAACACAGTTAACCCTTAGAGCGCCCCCTGCAGGTTAACCCCTTCACTGCCAATGGCATTTACACAGTAATCAGTGCATTTTTATAGCACTGATCGCTGTATAAATGCCAATGGTCCCAAAAAAGTGTCAAAATGTTCCGCCATGTCCGCCCTAATATCGCAGTACCGCTAAAAATCGCAGATCGCCGCCATTACTAGTAAAAAATAAAAAATAAAATAAAAACCCCAGAAATGAATTCTCATCATCCGTAAACACGACCACTTTTGCGCAAACCAATCAATGAACGCCGATTGCAATTTTTTTTATCACAAATATGAGGAAGAATATAAATCGGCCAAAACCGATGAAAAAAAATGTTTTTTTATATTTTTTTTTGGATTTGTATTTTAGCAAAAAGTAAGAAATTTGGGTTTTTTTGCAAAATTGTCACTCTTCTTTTGTTTATAGCGGTGATCAGAAATGATGCAGCGGTGATCAAATACCACCAAAAGAAAGCTCTATTTGTGGGAAAAAAAGGACGCAAATTTTGTTTGGGTACAACGTCGCACGACCGCGCAATTTTCAGTTAAAGCGACGCAGTGCCGAATCGCAAAAAGGGCTCTGGTCCTAAAGGGGGAAATCCTTCCGGAGCTGAAGTGGTTAAAGTAGCAAGGCCAGACAGCTTTATAGTAAAAAACTATCATTTACAGAGGCAGAACTCACTAATGGCAGTCACTGTTTTATTCTTGACAGGTTTCTATTAAAATGGTTCTTTCATTAATTCTTATTTGATTAGTCTGTGAATCTTAGCTCTGGTGCACTGAGCCAAAACTAGCATGTGCTATATTAGTAGGGGGAATGGCTGCTTTCATTAAAACTTGAAAGTTGCTTTGCGATAGCCTAAAGAAAAATGATGTTTGATTGGCTGTGAAGTTAAGTCTAGAGTAAGGAAAGGGGAAGCCTACAACTAAGGCCAACATGTCAGGATTAAAGGGGTTTGGCTTGGGAGGAGTTTTTAAGTAGGTTAAAAGTAAATCGGAATGGGGTACTTACTGGATTGGAGGTTTGACAGGAGCAGGTGGAGCTGCAAGGGATGATCATTAGGAAGATATTGAGAGGTTTTCACTTGGAAGAGAGACTGCATGGAGACAACTTCCCACCCTTCCTTCCTTCTTTAGGTTCAGTTCCTTGTCATTTCTTGGGATGGTTCAGTTTTTGTGATTTGTCATAGCAGCTGTTGGGGTACAAGGTTCTGGTATGTGCTATATTACAGGTAAAAATTAACATTGGTAGCGACCTGTCTTGTGTATGGCTCCCATTAGTCTGTTTGGGTTATATCTGCTATTAGTGATTGCCTCTATGTTGTTTTTTTTTTTTTTTTGACTGGAGGTGTAATTGTTGGTTAAGAAGGTACTTGTAGTAGTAGTAGTAGTAGTAGTGATGCCTACAAGAACCTCAGGGCTCCATTCCATACTGTACTAACTGTATTTGTATGTTATGTATATGCTATTTATACAGCTTTGTTAATAAAGGGCTGCTATGGCCCTTAAACTCCAGTGTTGTGTCATATAAAGTGGTGTGTAAACTGTTTGCGCTATATTAATCCTATATAATAATAATAATATTATGTGACACTTAAGTAAGGCAAAAGTGGAGTGTTGGCCAAGCAATTGTAGGGACAAATCATCTTTTATACTGTAGTCATGTGTTACTGCCCTTGGAATTTTAGCCTTGCTATTTGCACTGCAAGCCAAAGTAATTAGAATTTACTGGTCCCAAAAATGTTAAAGGAATCATTTAAGGAGTAGAAGGAATATTAGGGATATTCAAGGAGAAGAAGAGGGGGCAGGCTAAACAGTGAGGCTTGGTGTATCCACCAATAAGGGTAGAGAATATCCAATTAAAAAAAGGTAACGATCACTTCACTATAGTCACCTGATCACGTGCAAGGTAAAATCCTATTTTTATATATTTTTTTTAATTCCCATGATGCATGATTTGGTTTTCAAAGAAATCATAGTTTTACTTTCTTTACTAAGTTAACCACTTGCCGACCTCGTACTGTATATGTACAGTGGCAGTGTAACGTTGCCTACCGAATCGCCGATTATTAGCGGTGATCCGCACATGCGCAGTTAGTGGGCGGGAGTGTGCTCGCGGCTCAGGCGGACCCGATGTCAGCCAGAGAGAAAGAACGGGGAACCGCCGATGTAAACACAGTGGTTCCCCACTGTGTCAGCGGGCATGTAAGAAATCTACTGATCCCTGTCACTGGGATCAGTTAGATCTCTTATGCCCATGGTAGCCTAGCCCCCTCACAGTTAGAACACGCCTAGGGAACACAGTTAACCCCTAGATCTCTCCCTTCAGGTTAGCCCTTTCAATGCCAATGACATTTATACAGTAATTAGTGGATATTTAAATTTCTGATCGCTGTATAAATTGTCATTGGTCCCAAAAAAGTGTCAAAAATGTCCGACATGTCCGCCCCAATATCAAAGTCCCAATAAAAATCGTAGATCACCGTCATTACTAGTAAAAAAAAAAATGTAAAAACGCCAGAAATTAATTCTCATGGTTTGTAAACGTGGCAACTTTTGCGCAAACCAATCAATAAATGCCGATTGCAATTTTTTAAACCAAAAATATGAGGAAGAATATAAATCAGCCAAAACCGATGAATAATGCGTTTTTTTTAATTTTTTTTTTTGGATTTGTATTTTAGCAAAAAGTAATAAATATTGGGTTTTTTTTTTTTTGCAAAATTGTTGCTCTTTTTTTGTTTATAGCGGTGATCAGAAATGATGCAAAGGGGATTAAATACCACCAAAAGAAAGCTCTATTTGTGGGAAAAAAAGGACACAAATTTTGTTTGGGTACAACGTCGCACGGCTGCGCAATTGTCAGTTAAAGCGACTCAGTGCCGAATCGCAAAAAGTGCTCTGGTCCTAACGTGGGAAATCCTTCCGGGGCTGAAGTGTTTAAGAAAACATTCTCTATTGCTTTATTAAATCAGTCCTATGAATATGGAAAGGGCAAATGGAAGTATCTGCACTAATGATATCCACCACCAGCACTTATGCAAAAGTGAAACATCTGTTTAGGTAGACTTCACCTTTAACCACTTCCTTACTGGGCACTTAAACCCCCCTCCTGCCCAGACCAATTTTTGGCTTTCAGCGCTGTCGCATTTTGATTGACAATTGCGCGGTCGTGCGGCGTTGTACCCAAATAAAATTTGTGTCCTTTTTTTCCCACAAATAGAGCTTTCTTTTGGTGGTATTTGATCACCTTTGCGTCATTTCTGATCGCCACTATAAACAAAAAATGAGCGACAATTTTGCAAAAGAGAACAATATTTTTTACTTTTTGCTAAAGTACAAATCCATTAAAAAAATGATTCATCAGTTTTGGCTGATATATATTCTTCTACATATTTTTGGTAAAAAAAAAATAATCGCAATCGGCGTATATTGATTGGTTTGCGCAAAAGTTATCGCGTCTACAAACTATGGGAATTGATTTATGGCGTTTTTATTATTTCTTTTTTTTTTACTAGTAATAGCAGCGATCTGTGATTTTTATCAGGACTGCGATATTGCTGCAGAAATGTCGGACATTTTTTACACATTTTTGGGACCAATGACATTTATAAAGCGATCAGAAATTTAAATATCCACTGATTACTGTGTAAATGTCATTGGCATTGAAGGGGTTAACCTGCAGGGGTGTTCTAACTGTGGTCCGGGACATAACAGATCTAACTGATCCCAGTGACAGGGATCAGTAGATCTGGTATGTCCCCTGTCACAGAA
>BLSH010153293.1:384033-418291 GCA_018402905.1 Glandirana rugosa
GGGACACGTGCGAGGGCTGCGCGGGGGACCGCCGTCGCCGCCGCACGGACAGGGATCAGTAGATCTGGTATGTCCCCTGTCACAGAATGGAGAACCGCCGTGTTTACATCGGCGGTTCCCCGTTCTGCAGCTCTGTCAGGCGATCGTGGGTCTCGAGCAGACATCGAGTCCGCCCGACCCACGGGCACGCTTGCGCAGCATGCAGTGGGCGCGCGCACGCCGCCGCTGCCGCCAGGGGGCGCGTCGGGAGCGTGCACAGGGGACGACGTCCATGGATATCGTCCCAGCATTTCAGATCTGTGCTGGAGCCGTACCTCGGCAATAGCGCGGATCTGTAGGGGTTAAATATGTGCCTATTCAGTAAGGAGTGAAAATAAACTTGAGAATGCATTAAGTGCAGTAACCTAAAGCAGCCAAAGCAATTCATCTATTTAACCTGGCGGTATGATTATTTTAGATTTTTGGTGCTGAAAGCGGTACGATTATTTTGCATGAAAATTTGGCGTTTTATATTGTAGGCCTGTAATTCTTAGCAATAACTCACTTAAATCTGTCCAAACAAGAGTCTAGTAGACATCCTGGGTATGATAAAGTTTGAAAAATGAAATCATAAATTATAATATAATAAATAACTAAAAATAATTATCAAAAAGAATAATATAATAGTAATAAAATTTATTCAATAATGTAATCAAACCAAAAACACAGAAATTTGCTCATTTGCAGAATTGTCGCTGTCGTCACTTTCAGTTTCTGATGATAAATTTCCCCAAAAATCAGTATCACTCAATTCTGCAAATGATTCTTATTTACTATTGTTGTTTTCTAGCTGATCAAAAACCACTTTTGACGCAAAGGGACACTTTTTGGTTGCTATGGACATTCTCATGTTTCCAGGCAAAAGAATGACGCTCGCAGGGAAAGGAGCCCGGCACACAGGAGTCATCTGGCAGCAGACACAGCCCGCAGACACGGCGGGGGACATCGCTGGATCCAGGGGACAAGGTGAGTAGCGCTGCCTGGATCCAGCAATGCAATCCCGAGTGTGGCTCGGGGTTACCATTCTTGGTACTGAAAATCCACCCCGAGCCACACTCGGGATTACCACCAGGGAGGTTAAAGCGGAACTTCAGTCATTTTTTCAACTTTCCATTTATTTAAATCCTCTGCCCTTATTGTTTTGTTGTTTTCTGCCAGTAAATACCTTATACAGCCACTTCCTGTTTCTTGTCTGGTAAAATGCCTCAGCATTTGACATCATGCACAGCTCTCTGCCAGGAAGGTAGGGGGGATGAGTCATAAGAGGGCTAATGAAAGCTGCAGGGCTGGAGGTGTGCCTCTGTGTGTGTCTGTGTAAATCCAGGAAGTGAACAGGCAGCAGCTTCAGCTGCCCACAGTTAAAATGGATGCAGCCAGACTCAGTGGAGGGAGATTTCTGCAGCATATTTTGCAAGTACAGAGTCACAGTATATATAAAATAATATGTAAAGTGGTTGGATGGAAACTTCAGAATGGCAATGGCAGTTCCTCTTTAATGTCGGAGACCTGCAATGCCTTATTGTATAAGCCTATTATGATTCTGCATCATGGAACTGTTATGCCCTGCAAGATCTAGAATGTCGGAGAACACTTGTCATTAAAACCTCATTCCCCATAAATAAAAATATGTCTGAATGGAGGACCTCCTATGTCCAATATAGTAGTCAGCCAGCTCGGCTTTATGCTCTAACTGCTCAAGAAAAAAAATGTTTGTTTTATTTTGGGTAACAAGGAAAGACATATTTTTAACCATCTGATCTGTTGTTCCATATTTCCTCTTGATGGTATGACCTAGAAGTCTATCTGTCACTCGCAAGTAGTGCAAAGTCCAGGTAATTCTGGAACTTCACAAGGAGGAAACATGTTCTTACGTGTCACAAAAACCAAGAAAATTTCAACAATTTACCATTTACTAAGTCGTGGCCACAGCTACAGATCAGAGTCACTTCTTCAGGTTTCCACTAGCAGAATCTAATGGGTTGGTTGGGGGAACCTATTTCTTTTTTTCTGGCACCTATTTAGACGTAAGGCTGAATGTGACTACCACAAAGTAAATTAAATAACAGTTTACTTTTACTGACTATGACTAATAGCATTAGTTTAATTTATGAAATTAATTAAAGCAGACTGTACGTGAAAGTGGAGAGCCTTTTAAATTTGTGGACATGTCACAGTCCATTCAATACAGAGAATTTACTCAAAGCTGTAATTAATAGCATTCACCTAGAGCATCTTCTGGTGATATCTGGTATGGTGGCCAACAATGTACCACAAGCATTATCTGTGGAAATAGACATTTCTGGTTGGACATTAGTTGGTCAAGTAGATAACTGTTGCTTTAAACCAGAGAGTAGAGTTGAGCGAACCCGAACTATAAAGTTCGGGTCCGTACCGAACTTTCGGGTGTCCGTGTCCCGAACTCGAACCCGAACGTTTGAGAAAAAGTCCGGGTTTGGGTTCTGGGTTCTGGTATTTTATCACGAATGTTGAATAGCTGCAGGGCAGCCAATCAACAAGCGTTTCACTGGTTTTCCCTAGAAGTCATCACAGCCATGCCTACTAATGGCATGGCTGTGATTGGCCAGTGCATCATGTGACCCAGCCTCCATATGAGGCTGGAGTCACAGTGCTGCATGTCACATGCTCTCAGGTTAGTGTACTGAGAGGACGCAGCTGGCACCGTGAGGGACAGATTGTGAGGGACAGATTGCAGATCTAATAACTAGGTAGAGATTACTACTACTGCTGTGAGGGACAGATTGCAGATCTAATAACTAGGTAGAGATTACTACTACTGCTGTGAGGGACAGATTGCAGATCTAAAAACTAGGTAGAGATTACTACTACTGCTGTAAGGGACAGATTGCAGTGATAATAACTAGGTAGAGATTACTACTACTGCTTTGAGGGACAGATTTCAAATCTAATAACATCTCATCCTGCATTACAGAACAATCTGATTACAGAACGATCTGATACTGGACTAGGTAGAGATTACTACTGCTTTGAGGGTCAGATTGCATATCTAATAACATCTCCCATTTTTCTTCCTCTTGCAGCCCTCTAGCACTTTCCAGGACTTTTTTACAGCCATTTTTGTGCCAAAAAGTTCGGGTCCCCATTGACTTCAATGGGGTTCGGGGTCCGGGGGTCAAGTTCGGGTAACGTTCGGTACCGAACCCGAACGTTTCCGTGAAGTTCGGCCGAACCCGCCGAACCCGAACATCCAGGTGTTCGCTCAACTCTACCAGAGAGTCAAATCAGATTCAGTGACATGATGAGTTATGAGTTATACATTCAACCATTCCTTTACGCCCCGTTCTGTAGTCAATTGGCTTTTGCACATGCAAAGAAATAATAGACAATTTCCTGTACTGCGAGCATAAATAAGCATAGACATTGCAATCCTATTGTGCCTACAAACATCATTTTATTTTTAAATACCTGAGCATTGGAAGCGTTGTCAGCTTGTCTGGAGGATGGAGAGGAAAGAAGAAAGGGAGCCCACAGGGAACGTCTGAAAAGAATAGACAAGAGAAGCATATGGTTACCCCGAGTTCTTAAAAGTACAATCCAGTCAAACATATTCCGACTGACCCAAGAGATACAATCTACCTGCTAAGCATCTCTAATTCTCTTCTTGGAATTCATCTTCTGAACCTGACTGGCCTTGTCTGCTACTTTCTTCTAGTAGCCATTATGCTCTTTGTCTGAGTGGCCTTGAGTCTGGGCTGGTGAACGCGTGTGTCTGTATGTTACAGATGTATTCCACGCAGATGTAAGAAAGACTCTCATCTATGAGGTTATCTATAAAATTGATGTACATTCTAACTGTTCATTTCCTTTGCTAAAGCACTGTGCATGACAAACAACTGCTATTTTGCAAATTAAATATTTTCATCCTTACTTGCATTTTAACCACTACAGCCCCTGAAGGATTTCCTACTTTAGGACCAGAGCACTTTTTGCGATTCGGCACTGCGTCGCTTTAACTGACAATTGCGCGGTCGTGCGACGTTCTACCCAAACAAAATTTGCGTCCTTTTTTTCCCACAAATAGAGCTTTCTTTTGGTGGTATTTGATCACCTCTGCATCATTTCTGATCGCCGCTATAAACAAAAGAAGAGCAACAATTTTGCAATCGTTTTTTTGCTGATTTATATTCTTCCTCACATTTTTGGTAAAAAAAAAATCGCAATCAGCGTTTATTAATTGGTTTACGCAAAAGCTGCCGCGTTTACGGATGATGAGAATTAATTTCTGTTTTTTTTTTTTTTTACTAGTAATGCTGGCGATCTGCGATTTTTACCGGTACTGCAATATTGCAGAGGACATGTTGGACCATTTTGACACTTTTTTGGGACCATTGGCATTTATACAGCAATCAGTGCTATAAAAATGCACTGATTACTGTGTAAATGCCATTGGCAGTGAAGGGGTTAACCTGGAGGGGCACTCTAAAGAGTAACTGTGTTCCCTGGGTGTGTTCTAACTGTATGTGGCTGGGCTGGTTGGGGGAAGGGAGTGATCACGGCTCTTCCCCCTCTAACAGAACGGAGATCCGTGTTTACTTACATGGATCTCCATTCTTTCACTGCGGGGGGGCCATTGCGGGTAGCCGGCGGCGATCGAGTCCGCCCTACCTGCTCCCTGGCCCCCCCAAACACAGTGAGCGCCGAGCGCGCCTCCGGCGGCACGCGCAAGCTCACAGTGACGGATATCGCAGGCACTGTCATATGACGTGGTTTGCGATATTGAGCCACTCTGTCGCTGTCAGACTGCGGTCGGCAAGTGGTTAATGCCGCTGATCACCTGCAGTTTGTTTTGCACACTTCCTACCTACATGCATGCACTCCAGCAATGGCTGCACAGGATTTCTCAGCATCAAATGACCACTAGTAGTTTTCATTAGAAGTCCATGTGACAGGGTGACAATTGGTAGACAGGGGCAGAGCTTTGAAGAAATCTATTGCCTAGAAATCTGCAGTTCGTTTCGTTCTGTAATAAAATTTGGACAAATTTTCAGTTTATGGGTAGTCGGATGCATCTGAATTTCTTAAGTACAATAGTACTGAATTTAAACAAATCCGAAATAACGAAAAAAAAATCTGACGAAATTTGAATTCTAATTGATTCTAATCAATTTTGAATAGTTTTCAAATTCGATTTAGAAAAGTTGTAGAATTCGAATTTGAAAAGTTTTGGAATTCAAAAAGTTTTCAAATTCAAAAACTTTTCGAATTCGAAGTTTTCAATATGTTTTCCAATTTCCAAAGAGAATAAAATAGAATAGAAAACAAAGGAATAGCATAGAAGAAAATATAACAGAAAGGAATAGAATAGAATAAAAAAGAATATAACCATCTTCTGAAGTTTCAATTTCAAAGAGAATAAATTTGAATTCAAATACATAAGAAAAGAATAGCATAAATAGAGACAGAATATAATAGCTTTCAATTTTGTTTTACAGTTTCCAAAGAGAATAAAAATAGAATAGAAAAAAGAATAAAATAGAATAGACTATAATAGAATAGAAAATAATAGATTAAAAAAAAACAATGGAACAGAATAGAATAGAAAGAATATAACCATTTCCCAAAATTCAAATAGAATCAATTCGAATTTGAATAGAATAGAAGAGAATAGATTAGAATAGAATAGAAAATAGACATGTGCAGTTTGTGTCGTTCCGAATCGAAATTCAGACACATTTTTCATTATTCGGAATTCAGATGCATCCGAATTACTGAATTGCAATAGTAATGATATTAAACTAATCTGAAATAACGATTCCAAACGAAAAAATGTGGACGAAATTTGATTCAAATCGAATTCTAAAACAATTTGAATCAAATTTGTAAACAAATTTGAAACAGATTAGAAAAAAAACTTTGATTTTCTAAAAAGGATATAAAATTATAAAGTAATATAATAAAAATAAAAATATAGTAAAGAATAGTAATAGACTAGAAAATAAGAAAGTACAATAGAATAGAAAAAAACAATAGAACAGAATAGATTAAAATAGAATATAGTATATATAATTAAAATTTTGAATAGAATGAATACAAATAGAAAAGAATACAATACAATAAAAAAGAATAGAAAAAAATAGAATATATATATAACCATTTTCCAAAATTCAAAAGAAAAGAATAGAAAAGAACATAAGAGAATACAATAGAATAGAAAAGAATAGAATAGAAAAACAATAGAAAAGAATGCTGTATAATAAAACAGAAAGAATATAATATATAACAATCTTCAGAAATTCAATTTTTGAGTAGAATGAATTCCAAATTTGAATAGACTGAATTTGAATTTGAATAGAGAAGATTATAATAGAACAGACACTAATAGAAAAGAATAGAATAGAAAATAAGAGAATAAAATAGAAAAGAATAGAATAGAAAACAATGGAGCAGAAGCTTAACATAGAATATATAACCATCTTGTGAAATTCGAATTTAGAATAGAATAAATTTGAATTAGAATAGAAAAGATTAGAATAGAATAGAAAATAATAGAATAGAATAGAATAGAAGAGAATGCAATACAATAGAAACAAATAGAATAGAAAAACAATAGAAAAGAATATAATAAAATAGAAAGAATATAACAAATAACAATCTTCCGAAATTCAAATTTTGAATTTTTTTTCACCATCTGAACCAAATAAGTTTATCTTGGTCTCATCAGACCACTTAGTCTGCTTGTCTTCAGCAAACTGTTTGCAGGCTTTCTTGTGCATCATCTTTAGAAGAGGCTTCCTTCTGGGATGATAGCCATGCAGACCAATTTGATGCAGTGTGCGGTGTATGGTCTGAGCACAGACAGGCTGACCCCCACCCCTTCAACCCCTGCAGCAATGCTGGCAGCACTCATACGTCTATTTCCCAAAGACAACCTCTGGATATGACGCTGAGCACGTGCACTCAACTTCTTTGGTCGACCATGGCAAGGCCTGTTCTGAGTAGAACCTGTCCTGTTAAACCGATGTATGGTCTTGGCCACTGTTATGCAGTTCAGTTTCAGGGTCTTGGCAATCTTCTTATAGCCTGGGGCATCTCTATGTAGAGCAACAATTCTTTTTTTCAGATCCTCAGAGAGTTCTTTGCCATGAGGTGCCATGTTGAACTTCCAGTGACCAGTATGAGAGAGTGAGAGTGATAACACCAAATTTAACACACCTGCTCCCCACTTACACCTGAGACCTTGTAACACTAACGAGTCACATGACACAGGGGAGGGAAAATGGCTAATAGGCCTCAATTTGGACAGTTTCACTTAGGGGTGTACTCACTTTTGTTGCCAGCGGTTTAGACATTAATGGCTGTGTGTTGAGTTATTTTGAGGGGACAGCAAATTTACACTGTTATACAAGCTGTACTCTCACTACTTTACATTGTAGCAAAGTGTCATTTCTTTAGTGTTGTCACATGAAAAGACATAATAAAATATTTACAAAATGTGAGGGGTGTACTCACTTTTGTGAGATACTGTGTATGTGCTATTTAGTTATGCAAAGGGCAAAATGCTATGTACTCCTTCGGTATGATTTAGTATGATACTGTGTTCATTCTCCTATCAAGGAAGCATAAAACGGACAAGTGTGCTCTATATATAATTGATATATGCTCTTTTATTGACTATTCACAATAATCTACTTGATAGACAGTATCATTTACAGTTGTATACTATATACAGTATGTGCTTTGTGATGCAATGTTCTTTATACAAAGGGCTCCATGGTGATTTGGGGTATTTGTGTATATTTTTATTTGAGGTATTGGTCTAATAAAAGATGTTGCTTTATATATTTTTCTAACAACAAAAGATCCAAATGAAAATTGCAGTGCCACTCTAAGCTGAGACAGAGATCTCCCAGCCGGTTGCAGTGACGGGAACTGGAGTCAGTGTATCATTCAGAGGTATAAGAGCATTATCAAAAAGAAGAAAAGGTTGCCTCAGCCAGCGCAGCTTCAGCTACGCCTCCCTGACATGTTTCGCCCCACTCACCAGGAGGTCAAAACAGTCCCAGATTTCAATAGTTGTTTGACTTGGGCTGCATTGACATTTGAGCATAGTGTCTTTGCTCATCTTAGAGGCTTTTTAATTAAGTATTTGTATGAACCTTTTTGTGGGCATCTGAGGCTTGAGCATTTTCTAAAATTAGTTATAGCCAATGGAAAGCTAATTACTAGGAGAAAAAATGAATGTGCATCTTTGCATGTTATTTGCATGTGTTCAGGCTCCCCCCATTGAATTCTATTAGGGACAAAAACATTTGAAGCTTGTAGCTTAAATGAAGTATGTGTACTTTTTGAAGCTACAAGCTTTAGCCATTTCAGCCCCGGAAGGATGTACCCACTTCCTGACCAGAGCACTTTGTAATGATGGTGATCAGTGATTTTGAGCATGACTGCAATATTGCAGCAGATAGTTTGGACACTTTTGACACTTTTTGGGACCATTGACATTTATACAGCGATCAGAGCTATAAAAATACACTGCTTACTGTATAAATGTCACTGGCAGGGAAGGGGTTAACACTAGGGGGTGATCAAAGAGTTAAATGTGTTCCCTTGGAGATGTTTCTAACTGTGGAGGGATTGTGTTGACTTGGGGAGGAGAGAGAAAGCTGTTCCTGATTACTGGGAACAGCAGAACTCTCTCCACTTCCCTGACAGAATGGGGATTTGTTTGTTTACACTAACAGATCCCCGTTCTGTCTCTCTATCCTGCGACTGCAAGTGGCTGGCGGACATCATGGCCGCTGGTCATGCACATCAGCGTCCCTGCCATGCAGTGGGCACACACGCACCTGCTATATCGATTCAAAGGAGCACGCCGTTTTGCGGGAACATGCCAACCTGCTGCCGTGTAATGACATCGGCTGGTCGACAAGTGGTTAAGCAGCACTATGCTAAGGTATGAAAAGACACAGTTGAAAACTGTAGGACTTTGGTTTGGTTTTAAACTGATGGTCATGTAGCACCCTCTAGTATATGCTACTAATGGTGAGAGTAGAAAACATAGCTGGCTCTGGATTGGACCTGAGTCATTCAATCTGGATCAGGGTTACTAGAGGCCAGGACTGGATGACTCACCTGGAAGCTCTTTGGTGCCTTCCACTGTATCTAGGACATTGGAGAATGTTCTGAAACTAGTGGGTGGAGTCTAGGGGACCGAGAAAACCCATAAATAGACATGGCCATGCCAGCAGGGAGTTTGGGTGGATTATGGAGAAGTAGTACTAAGGGAGGCTGTTGTCTTGAGGGACTCCTTACGGGGGGGGGGTTTACCTCAGGCTAGAGCTTGGGAGGCTGGTCTGGAAGGATCCCACCACAAGAGGCAGTTGGAGGGATTCAAGCCAGAGAGGCAGAAGAGAGAGCAAGAAGAGACAGTGAGTAGATTAGCACGGTGCAGGGACAGACAAAAGGAGAGACTGCCAGCTGAAGCAGGGCTCTCTTGAAGAAAGAGGTGTGCCAAGTCTTCATGCAACCTTAACTTGGGGAGTCACCAAATGTGTGTGTCAGTCGGGCAGGACTGGTGCAGAGAGTCAGTCAGAAAGACTGGGAAGAGAAATAGCCAGGTGTGACTGGTGACCGTTTGGAGGGCTAGCATTTTCTGCAGCAGTAGAACTGGGCTCACTGTCTATAAGGAAGCAGATTGCCAAGAGAGATGCTGTTCACTCCACAATGTGCTAAACTGTTGGGACGGGAAGTTCCTAGCCTGTAATGGGCTGTTGCTGAATTAACAAAGTGACTGTTAGGGGTTGATTTACTAAGACCGGAGAGTGCAAAATCTGGTGCAGCTGTGCATGGTAGCCGATCAGCTTCTAACTTCAGCTTGTTCAATTAAGCTTTGAAAATAAAACCTGGAAGGTTTCTATGCAGAGCTGCACCAGATTTTGCACTCTCCAGGTTTAATAAATAAACCCCTTAGTTCCACCAGGATTGATCAACAAGTGCTACACATAGTGAACCAAGTGCAGGAGGTAAGAAGAAAAGGATCTTTGTAAATAGGGAGGAAGCTGTCCTTTGTTCTGTGTTTGGACATTTTCTCAAGTTGGGCATCCCATAATTCCCAATCTCATCCAAGTTATCATGCCCTAATAAAACAACAAAAACAAGCCAAGGATTGTTTTCTGCATTGAGTGAATGAAGGAAATGCTGTGTGACTGGCTGTGCAGTGCTGGGGAAACCTAACTTCAGCAACTCCTACAGGGATGGTTCTACAGTCATATATATTTTAAAGAAGATAACAATTGTTTTCAGGGCATCCAGTATGCAATTCTCAACACATAAAAAAGAATACAATTTAATAAAGAATCTAGTAATTTGTCAATGAATATGCAAATATCCAAAGCGTTTTATTATGCGTTTGCTGTAATTAAAGCCCTATTTTGCAATAAAGTTTTCCCTGAAAAATAATTATGTGTAATATTGTGGAATAAAAATTCCAAGTATAGATGATGGCATATATAAGCATTGCATACATACTTTCTATCCTCCTTGTTTATGAGTAATGCACCATTACAAATGTGTAGCACATTTAAATTAAGAAGGGTATATATAATTAATATAGCTCTTTCTATTAATTTCACAAAGCAGATGGGGAGGTAGAGTCTTGTTCTATTACTTACTAAACAATAAGGATCGTCATGGTAATTACAGACAGAATACCTCCAATACCTTTGATAGCGTTCTTTAAACATACACAATTCCCTGCAGGAGAGCAGATATAAGTATGCAGAACCTGGCTCCATGTGAAAGCTCTTGAGACTGAACCAAATGTTGCTTGTGCTGGATTGTGTCTGCTAATGAGAAGCCAGAAATTGTATATATGGAGTTCTATGAACATATACAGGGTAAATGAAAAAAGTAGAATCCATGGTTATATGTGCCTTTAAATGTTTGTCTAATTCATATTTTTTTTTAACCACAAATGATATGAAACCCATTATTAACATGCAAAAACATAACGTTAAGTACAAAAAAAAAATATATATATATATATATATATATATATATATATATATATATATATAAATATATATATATATATATTGCTAATTTAAAAGATGAATCTGTGCCTGAATAAATACAGCTAAATTTTGTGCAAGGAAAAAGGAAAAATAAAGGCAGGCAAAAGTGTAAACAGAATATGGACACTAAATTTGAATGTAACCTTTGCTACTTTTTATAACAGTAAACTAAAATGATTCCCCTAAATTTATTCTAAAATCTTGTGTAGATGGGCTTTTGTTTCTTGCATCTTACTTGCATTTGAAGCTTGTTCTAATCGCAAGTCTGCAGATTTCAGTGTCCTTTGATTGGGTAGTGTGAGTGACTGTTCCCAGGGTGAGTTTGACCTGCTGTGCTTTGCGTTCCTTTGGACGCAGATGGTTCTATTAAGATCTGTTCCTTCTGCTTGGAAAGTTCAAGGCAAAAAGCTGCAATTGAGCTGGTTTTTGCAGGTGAAACACAAACAAATGTAAAATAGTGTCATGTAAAATAGCATTATGTTTAACCTCTGCAATACAGGGCACTTTCCCCCCTTCGTGCCCAGGACAATTTTCAGCTTTCGGTGCTGTCACACTTTGAATGACATTTGCGCGGTCATATAACGCTATATCCAAATACAATTTTTATAATTTTCTTCCCACAAATAGAGCTTTCTTTTGGTGATATTTGATCACCACTGGGTTTTTAATTTTTTGCTAAACAAACTAAAAAAGCCAGAAATTTTGGAAAAAAAAGTTTCTGTTATAAAATGTAGTTTTCACCTTCACTGATGGGCACTGATGAGGCTGCACTATTGGGCACTAATAAGGCAGCACTGATGGGCACTGATGAAGTGGCACTGATAAGGTGGCACTGATGGGCACTGAGAGGCAGCACTGATATGCAGCACCGATGGGCAACGATGGGCTACACTGATATGCAGCATTGATGGGCACTGATAGGCGGCGCTGATGGGCACTGATAGGCAGCACTGATAAGTGGCACTGATGGGTAGTGATAGTCAGCACTGATGGGCACTAATAGGCAGCACTGATAGGTGGCACTGATGGGCACTGATAGGTGACGCTGATGGGCACTGGTAGGCAGCACTGATGAGCACTAATAGATGGCACTGATGGGCACTATTAGATGGCCCTGATAGGCAGCACTGATGAGGAGGTACTGACAGTGATTAGTGATGGGCACTGATTGGAATCTGTCAAGGGCATTGACAGGCATTGCTGATGGGCACTGATTGGCACTTTGGTGAGCACTCACTGGCATTTTGATGAGCACTGACTGGCAGATGATGGGCACTGTTTGGCAGCTGTGGTGGGCACCTCTGATGGGGGGCTGCGCTGATAATTAGTGCACACCCCCCTCTGACAGGAGAGCCATCAATTGGCTCTCCCTGTCAGCGCAAACCAAGGAAAACCGTGTTCTAACTGTGAGGGGGCTGAGCTACCAGGGGAATAAGAGATCTAACTGATCCCGGTGACAGGGATCAGTAGATCTCCTATATGCCACCTGTCAGAATGGGGGACCGCCGTGTTTACATCGTTCTTCCGCGTTCTTCCTCTCTGCCAGGTCATCGCGGCTCTTTGACGGAGATCGAGTCTGCACGAGTCACGGTGGGCACAAGAGCCGTTTAAAGACAGCGATTCACGGGACGCTGCCACAGTGCAGCAGTAAATGTACACGAGCTGGTTGGGAACCGGTTAAACAGCAGACGGCCCCTTTTCAGATAAAAGTGGTCTCTGTGGCAGATTTGCCACAAGATCACTTTTATTGGGGACGGTTGAGGTGCCCCGCCATTTCTCCATCCTCTCTGCTGCCTACTGGACCTGCCGGTAGCAGCAGAGATGATCAGGTTCTCTTCCGTCAATGCTTGTGAGCCGAGTGAGTGAAAGATGCCGCCCACTAGGCTCCATAGCATTAAAGGGCAGAAGCGACGTCAAACATCACTTCCGCTCTTAAAGGAGAAAAATGTTGTTTTATTTTTCAAATGACATTTCATTTTTTTTAAATTGCATTTAAGTGTAAATATGAGATCTGATGTCTTTTTGACTCCAGATCTAATATTTAAGAGTTCCTGGCATGTTTTTTACATTCCTTGTAATAGGAATAAAAGTGACCACTTTTGTAAGATACTGTATATACTATACGGACTGCACTCTATATACTCTGAACTGCTATCTATATATATATATATATATATATACTATGCGGACAGCACTATATACTCTGAACTGCAATATATATATATATATATATATATATATATACTATATGGACTGCACTATATACTCTGAACTCTGTGGACTGCACTATATACTCTGAACTACAATATATATACTATACAGACTGCACTATCTACTCTGAACTGTATGATATATACTATGGGGGCTGGACTATATAACATTGTAATTACATGCCCCAGTCAAACAGGTGCACAAACATTGGGCCTAGGGTGTTGGTGGTGCCTGAACACTGTAACCCCTCACACTTACTCTTGTTGAGCGCAGGAATGGGCCCTGCTGTTAAAAATTATTTAAAAAATTGTAATTACATGCCCCAGTCAAAGAGGTGCAGGAAAATTGGGCCTTGGGTGTTGGTGGTGCCTGAACACTGTAACCCCTCACAGTTACTCTTGCTGGGCTCAGGAATGGGCCTACTGTTAAAAATTATTTTAAGAATTGTAATTACATGCCCCAGTCAAAGAGGTGCATAAAAATTGGGCCTTGGGTGCTGGCGGTGCCTGAACACTGTAACCCCTCATGCTTGTTGTGCGCAGGAATGGACCCTGCTGTTATAAATTATTTTGAGAATTGTAATAATATGCCCCAGTCAAACAGGTGCAGAAAAATTGGGTCTTGGTGGTGCCCTATACTGTACACCACCGAATGCACCTCTATATAGTCTACACTGAATGCAGTGTGCATATATATATATATATATATATATATACAGTGTGTATATATATATATATATATATATATATATATTCTAAGTTGTACAGGAAGAGTGTTCATTGTTACTAACCATGTAATCTCAGGGGTCAAGTCTTTTATAAATCCGGTGTGGCATGGGCAGCGAGACACCCCAGATGATGTCTATATGAGACGAAATGTGCCAGATCCGCTGTCCTATGCCATTACAAGAGTACCTATTGATGTTCGTTTTATCTGCTGAAATGTGAGTGAAACCTGTTTTATTTTTTGTAATAAACATTGTTTTACGGAATTACGCTTTGTTGGAATCTTCTTTTGCTATCTTACAATACATGACAGTCTGTCTGTGAGGTTTTACATCATTGTCTGGACAACTGCCGAGTTATACCATCTAGCCCAATTGATCCTGTGGAATAAATATTGATGTTGGGAGGCACGAGTTGTCTATAGATTTGGAGAGTCGGAAAATAATTTTGGGTTTGTTGATACCAAAGCTTGTTTGACTCACTGTGACATATGCCCAGTGGGCCCTCTTCATCCGGTAAGCCTCCTACTTTCCTTTGGTGGTGGCATCACAATCGAGTGATTCTGATCCTGGGAAGAGCACTTTTTGAACTTTTCACAATTTTGCTTGTTTGCACTTTATTTAATGGCTTTATAGCCTCAACACAGACTTTTGTATTCTGTAATACTTATATTAGCACTTTAATACAAGGGTATACAGCCATATTGAGGACTTTTTTCACTATATATATATATATATATATATATATATATATATATATATATATTATTTTTTTTTTTCTATAAGATTGTTGCACAAGATTGTTTTATACCTTGATTTGCAAATATCTACAGGGTATGCAGACCATCATGATCACCAGCTGACCTGTGTATATAGATAGTTTGTTTTATAAGATGTATGATGTTTCTTAATAATTAAATACCACAAGCGCAGGCACTTTAACTCCCTTTTTTCACTTTGTCTGTGACACTGCTTGCTGCTGATTGTTATTCAAGTGAGCGCGGTATAACACCCCAACACATTTTGAAACTAAGCCAAATTATCTTTAGGGGTGGTGCTTCTTTCTAGGGGGCTGCTATATTGACTATGGTTTGCTTAACCATCATGTGTGTTTTTTAGGGGCTTGGTGCCTCGTAATATTTGTAAATGGAATTTTGTAATAAAATGTACTGTTTTTAAATCAAAATACAGTATATGTTTTTGTAAATTCATTCTGACAGGAGATTTCAGCACCTGAAAAATCCTAATGTTTCTATTTTGTTTTGTTTCTCTATACACTACTAGGATGTGGTGCTGCATAATCCAACTGGTCCTAATATCTGGTTATGCTTTTAATGTTTTAGCCAGATAAGGCACATTTCTTATTTCATATAAGACAAAAATGTAAAAAAAAAAGGAAAATAATGAAGGATTGCCCAGTGGAAATGAAAATTGGAAGTTATCTGGCAAACAAGAATCAGGCCTATTCACCAGGAATCCCAAACCCAGAAAATATTTTTCCTCTCCAACATAATTTATCTAGGCGCCCTGGTGGAAACCGAGTAATCCCCTTTTACTAGCTTTTATACAAAGACCGAGACTGCCCTCTGCTGATTTTCCATTAAAGAGCAACTTCACTCACCCCCATTTGAATTGTTTTCCCCTTTTACCGTGACAGCTGAGTTGTACACAGAAAAAAAAAAAATTCACCTGCCCACCGAATCAAGCATTGTCTGATACAGGCCACCACTCAATCTCAACACTCTGGGTCCCACATCACCATCTACTCTAAAGTCATCAGATGGTCAATTATCTCTTTCTGGCTCTTGCTGATCCCCTGATGATGTGCTGTGGTGCATGCATAGGGCAATGGAATTAGCCCCCCACATGTGCACTGCAGTGAAGATTGCCCTAAAGCCTTCTGGGATGCACAATGCCCGTATTCTAGTAGGCTTTAGCTGGGTCAGGGACATCATTCTCTCCTTGGCGAGAAAGCCGGTAGCATGGGACCAGGACCCACTAAAAAGGTAATTTATTCCCCCCACACACATACAAAAATAAATTCATATCTAATTGTGTACCAATCTAATTGCAGGGTACCTCTATGATCACTGACGTCTATGACAAAGACAGAAACCTCATCATCCTCAGTGGCCCTACAACTAGACTTTGCTGCAACATTCATCTAGAGCAGGGATATGCAATTAGCGGACATCCAGCTGTTGCAAAACTACAAGTCCCATCATGCCTTTGCCTCTGGGTGTCATGCTTGTGGCTGTCAGAGTCTTGCTATGCCTCGTGGGACTTGTAGTTCTGCAACAGCTGGAGGTCCGCTAATTGCATATCACTGATCTAGATCACTGATCTAGAGGTATCGCTATTATTCTGGGTAGGTAAGGACTCTTGTTGGGCCCTTTGCTGATAATACCTGTTTATACATTGGATGCATATTCTATTTTAAACCCTTTGGCGCTGGCCGTAAGCAATTATTCGGCCTCTCTGCGCCTGGTCCTTAGTGCTGAGGGGCCGAATATTTGCGTGATTTGCGGCACAAGTGTATTGGCTCCAATACACTTGTGCCGAGAGCACACACACTGCACGCTCCCGGCACAGTTACTGTCACCTAACGGAAAGCTCCTGATCGCAGTCACATAGTCCTAAGCCGCACCCCGCCTCCCGGCATCATAAGCCTCTTCAAGGGCCAGGAGGCGCCGGTGCTAATAGGTTAATCTCTTCATATATAAAGCTTGTATTATTTCCATGCTGGTGTGTATCTACCGTACAGTATATCCTTATGGAAGGGAATCCCCATTGCGCACAGAGGCCCTATTCTGGGTGGAGGCACTACCGACTTTATTATCAAACCCACTCGTCCACTCAGCGAAGGTTCTGGTTCTGCTATTTACCTCCAGATTTAGCACACTATCCAGTTTGGGAATGACCATTTCTCATAACCCCTAAAAGAGGACTACGCAGACATTAATAAACAAAACACCTATCTGACAATCGGTGTCAGTAAAGCGCCAGGAGTGAACAGGGAATTTAGAAAAACTAACAGGAACAGAGTTTTAAGGGTTTTTATATGCAGTGTTATACTGACACTTTCTGAGCAACAGCAACTCATGCTACCTGTATTCTGTTCCCAGAGCAACTCAATGCTGCACTCTCCTTAGCCTGTAATGGATTTCTGCCTTCTCCCATATTTGTGGTATGATGAGGCTAACATGATATGAGCATGATTGACAGGTGGGGACAAGCTGTGAAAGCAATGTAATAATGAACATTACTGTGTTAAAAGCACATATCTTGATATTAACCCTTAGCAAAATAAATGTATATTTTACCAAAAAGACCCATGTAATACCTTTGTCAAAATCAGAATTATTTTATTAATAAAAATGAAATAAAATAACATGAAATAAATGAAACAGTTTGCCAGCAGACTATCTCCAAAAGGAATCTTTTCTTGTAAGTAGAAGTCAGCTCTGCTTTGCATATGTATCGCACTAACAATAGCATCAGGGATGGTGGAATCCTGCCAGTGAAATTAATATCTGACAGCCTATGCTAGCATAGCACACATGCTTCTATGTGATAGTGTGAAAAATGCTGGAAGATGAAGTGATGTATGGAGCGTACGATAAAATATACCCATGTAATCTCTGTGCTAGTAAATCAAATCGGGCCCTTTTTTTGCATATTTTTTCAGCATTATAACCATACAATCGCTATGCACCACAAGGTAGTCTGAGAAAGCAAAGGTATTTAAATGACAAAGCGCTCTGCTCCAACGGAATTGTTTATTAGGTATTACGTATCCATGAATCAAATAGGCGTGACATGTCATGATTAATAACTGCTGCATGCTGGATCCGCCATTATACATTGAAAACACTTCTGTCTGCCTAAAAATGATAATTTGCTAATGTGGCTAAATGAGGTGTTTCAATCTATGTTTTTTCTAAGATGGGTTTATTTTAGGACAGTGTGGCTTTTTTTTCAAGATTTATTTATACATTTTTTTTCACTTTTCAGTTGACCGGGCAGTTAACATCTATCAGTTATTGCACAAGCAATTTTACTTTTACAGAGTGAAATAGATTCTTTGGATAAAGCTCATAATGGGAAATCAATTGGACTTTAGAATGTTGCATAGTCACAGTGGAGGGCTGCTGATAAGGCAATACAGCCAGTCCTCCTGTAATGGGTCCAGGCCTCATCTGTTCAAAACAGGGGCCCAGGCTACCAAGCAGGAGGGCCAGCTGTACTGCCTTACTGCTAACTCTTGTGGCTCCCCCTGCAGCGACTGCCAGCTTCTCCTTTTTCTCACCCATATCCTCCTGCTGTCAGGGCCTCCTGTGTGCTCCTCCCCCCCTGCAGCACTACCGGCTTCCCTCATGCCCTCTCCTGCCGGAAGCTGCTGCGGGTACACAGGGGGGCCCCTGTTATTTCACCAAAGCCCCCCCCTCCCCTCCAAAGGAAGTTAAAAAGTGTAAAAAAAATAATAAATAAAATATTTCTTTAAAAAAATAAATAAATAAAACAAGGAAATTGTAGAAAATGTAAAATTCTAAAAAAAATTATTTGAAAAAAATTAACCACTTGCCAGCCTGCTCACGTAGATATACTGCGGCAGGATGGCTCTCCTGTGCGAACCGACGTACCTGTACATCGGCCCGTGCAAGTGGGATTGTGGGCGGGCACGGTGGAGCGCACCTGCGAGTCCTGCAGACTCGATGTTCGATCGCTCTGTGCAGAGGCGAACGGGGATCTGCCAATGTAAACACGGCTGATTCCCGTTTTGACAGGGGACATGACAGAGATCTACTGTTCCCAGTCATCGGGAACAGTGATCTCTGTCATGTCCCTGGCAGCCTATCCCACCTACAGTTAGAACTCTCTGAGGGAACACAGTTAACCCCTTGATCGCCCCCTACCCTAGAGTTAACTCCTTCCCTGTCAGTGTCATTTTTACATTGATCAATGCATTTTTATAGCACTTATCAATGTAATAATGTCACTGGTCCCCAAAAAGTGTCATTTGGGGTCAGATTTGTCTGCTGCAATGTTGCAGTCCCACTAAAAATCGCAGATCACCGCCATTACCAGTAAAAAATAAATAAACACCTATAGATCTATCCTGTATTTTGTAGACGCGTTAACTTTTGCGCAAACCAATCAATATACACCTATTGCGATTTTTTACCAAAAATATATAGAAAAAAACATATTGGCCTAAACTGATGAATCGTTTTTTTTTTTAGATAGGCACATCCGCCTATTGCCTCCTCACCACCTGCTTTAACCCCGCTTTGCACATGGTTGCGGAGGTGCTTGCATAGCAGGGCTTTTCATGTGAATGGGTCTTGTTCAATTGGGCGTATAATTTCTGCCATGGTCGCGTGGCATTTTGACGAAAATATTTAATATTTTTGGAGGGGAGTAGGGGCCCTGTCAGGTAGGCTGTACAGAATCCTGTGATTTCTAACAGCAGCCCTGCACAGTGTTTTCTAAACTGTATTGATAATTAACTGACAGATTTGACCTGATGATTTTAATTGCTCTTTAAAATTAAATTAAACTGTATCTGGTCATTACCAACTGAAAACGCTACTTAATTCATTTTTAATATTCAAAGCAAAGTCACCTATCCATCCATACATGCCTTCAAGCATTATCCCCCTAACATTTCTAGCCATGGCCATGTTGAGTAAGGATAGATGATTCATGTGGCATTTCCTTCCTGGAAATTATCTACCCTTAGCTAGGACATGCATGCAGGAGGGTGTGCTTAGCTGAAAAAGCCCTCCTCTCCTCCAGAAGAAAGAAAACACAATACCCATGAAGACAAATGGGATGCATGATATCATCTTGGTCCAAGTTAGAAACCATGAAACAACTAAACAATATAAAAAAGTTTAAAACAAGTAAATATAGTATAATATACCTTCATATATATGTACTAATGCTAGCAGCATAAGGGTTAAAAATAGTTAATATATTGAGAAAATTTAGTCCACTTTAAATCTGCTGGTAATAATTCCTTGGTAAGAATTCCTTGTTAGAAAGCTATAATGAAATATTTTATAATTACATGTAGAACATCAATTGTTTGACATGCAGTTGAGCATCCAAAGACAGGAGAAACTGTGTCCAATTAGTGACAGGAAATGTGGACTTGTAAAGGAGCCCTGCCACTGGCAGAGGTTAAATTCCTTAAGAATTGTGCCATATGGAGCCACTCTCTGACCTCCAGTCAGATAGCAAATCAGCCAGCTGGAATTTACTGTTCAGTTTTATGAATGATAGCTAAGGGAACTCAGAAGGAATTCTCACACTCTCATTATAATAAGGTCAATTACCCAGGTTGATGTACTAAAATGTGCAGTCTTAAAAATTTCTATTGGGTAATGGATCTAATTATGAATGTGAGCGTTTGAATTATCTTAGAATCTGTCAAAAAAAACAATTAAATCTTATTGATTGATTCACCAGAAAGTAGAAACACACAGTGGAATTAAAAAAAAATGGAATCGTACTAAACTAGTAAGGGGTACCCTTTACCAGTTCATATAAGGGGGGATGCCACTTCATTGATCTGGGGATAGTAAATTACAATCCTCATGAGCTCATTAGAATATAATAGCGGAAAGAATATTATGTTAGAAATATCCCACATGTTTGTTTCACAATAATAGTCTGCAGCCAATTAAGATATTGTACAGAAAACTCAGAAATTCATTATAAACAAGCTTTCCAGATAACTATTACAGCACTGCTATTATGTACAAGATACTGGTACATACTGTAGGAAAAAGCAGAATCATTTCATTGCACAGAGGGAATTCTGCTAAATAATGTCAATCATGTGACATTGGCAGTTTGGCCTAGATACATACAAAGTGTCTTCTCAGAATGTTGCTGAATTTCCTGTGCTGTTCATTAGGAAATGTTTAGAGCAATTAAATGTATGCCCATTTTGGTTCTTGCATGTATATGTGTATATATATATATATATATATATATATATTGTTGGAGATTAGCTTGTGGGGATCACTTTTCAGATGCAAACATTCGACTTGGAGGACAGTTTCTTAAAATTCTGGTGGCTTGCCAGGTTTATTGTTTCAAGTTTGCAAGCTCAAAACGCAAACAAAAACAAAACCTTCCCATCTGGCGCTAAACTAAACTAAACAAACAGGTTCCTCACAGTCCACACAGAGCTCTCTCAGCTTTCTCACTCTGAGATCCAGGATAGAGATCTCCTCTGTTCTCTTCCTGGTCATTAAATGCAGGTGGAGAGGGGTGTGAGTGAACCAGAAAGACCGGGTGGGAAAAAAGCTCTGCCAAGGTGGCCGGCAAAACCGGGTCGGACTCCCGCTAGTCGCCTCAAAATAATCGCATGCGAGGTGACAAGTATTGCCTGCCCATTATGGTGCCCCGCATAATGTCACATGTCCTCCTCTCTGCTCAAGCCCCTCGGGCGGAGCAACTGTCCCAACCATGCAGTGGGCCCGGGAAAGACCATCTGTGTTATTTTGGAGCCTTCCAGCCCAGTGTTCAACTGAGAACTTAAACGGCTGTAGGGCCAGGAACCACCTAGTCACCCGGCTAGTTTTCTCCCGGTTGTTACACATACACTTAAGGGGGGCATGGTCGGTGACTAGCCTGAATGACAGCCAGGCACTCCTTCTTCACAATGGCATAATTATTTTCATGTGTATTAAGCTACCTGCTTAAGTAGACGACCTGGTGCTCTTCACTGTCTCTGATCTGGGACAGAACAGTACCTAGTCCCACCTCAGAGGCGTCGGTTTGAACCACAAACTCCTTTGTGACGTCTGGGGTCACGAGCACCGTATACAAAGGGCTTGCTTCATATGCTCTCATACAAGGGGCAGGACAGCTGCGATTCAATCCTGCATGAAGGAGACGTGCTCTATGATGCTTCATGTTTCTTTTGCAACATCTAGCAGCCCCCTGGGATGTCTACCATACAAGAGTTCAAAGGGGGAATACCCTGTATATGTCTGCTTAACCTCTCGTATGGCAAACATGAGGTACGGCAGCAAAAAATCCCAATTTCACCCATCTTTATCTACCACGTTTTTTAGCATACTCTTGAGGGTATTGTTAAACCTTTCCACCATGCCGTCAGTTTGTGGTTGGTAAACAGAGGTATGGAGATGGGAGATTTTGTACAACTTGCACAATTCTCTGTTCACACTGGACATGAACGGGGTACCCTGATCCGTCAATATTTCTTTAGGGATCCCCACCCAACTAAACACCTGGACCAGTTAGTCTTAGTGGAGGTATCCCGCAAGGGTATGGCCTCAGGATAGCGGATCGCATAGTCCAGGATGCGCTGGTGTCCCCCAGCAGATTTTACTACTGGTCCCTCGAGATCCATGCCAATTCGCTCAAATGGCACTTCAATTATGGGAAGTGGGACAAGGGGACTGCGAAAATGGGGTGACAGGGCTGTCATTTGACACTCAGGGCATGACTCACAGTATTCTGTGATGTTTGCATACAACCCAGGCAAGAAGAATCTCTGGGTTATTCTCTTCCTGGTTTTCTCCATACCCAGATGTCCCCCCAATACATAACCATGGGCCAGATCTAGCACTATCTGACGGAAGGGTTTGGGAACCACTAGCTGTTCCAGTTCGTCCTCTCCGTGTTTCACCACCTGATACAACAAATCATTTTTAAGCGCCGTGTAGGGAAAAGACACCCCTCAATTAGGGTCCCACAGGTTCCCCATCCAACTCCTTCACGTTTTCTCTGGCTCTGAGGAGAGTGACATACTGTAGTTGTTCTGTACAGAAGACCTCTAAGTTAAGGACTACATTTGGTTCACTCTCACCGTCAGGGACAGAGACATGGTCTGGGTCATTAGCCACCTGCTGGGAGCTATCATCCGGCTCCTCTGGCTCCCCATCCATTATAGGAAAAGGAAGAGGGTCTCCCTCTTCCTCTGTCCTGCCACCAATCTCTCCTTCCGTTTGGCAAAATGGGTCTGGTGAGAACTCCCGTGCCTCCTCAGCAGGGGGAGCTCTTTCCTCCAGGCTCTCTGTGCCTCCCCACAACCTCCAGAAATAGGGAAAATCCCCCCCACTAGGGCTTCATGAAGCAGGGAAGGTACCACTCCCAATAAATGGGTCACTCTGCCACAAGGGGTGTCATTCTGGACCAGCGCCGTCTGGTAGTCACGAGTGTGTCCCCATGGATGCAAATGACCCCGACAGTGTTAGGGTTTAACCTGGCCGGATTAACACAGCTGCTTCAGCTGCTTTTGACCAACGTTATCACACTACCAGAGACAAGCAGCGCAGTGACGGGTTTCCCGTCAATAGCAATCACACACATTTGCTTCTCTATACGACTTGAGCATGATGCTGTACATGCGACCTGTGAAAAAAAGAGAAATGCGTCTTTTCATATAAGCATTATCACATTGCATGGGTTCATCATTCAGGGGACAATTGGCAGCAATATGTCCCAATGCATGGCCTCGGTAGCACTGTTTGTGTTCTATACCCAGTCCTCTCAAGGGTCCCCAAGACCTTCCTGGCCTCTTTGGCCAGTCTCCAGGTCTAGAGCCCATAGTCTCTTTAGCCATAGCAGTCTTATCAAACTTCCCCACACCCTTGACCCCTGGAACAATCTTACCGGGTCCACCAGGCGACATTGGAGTGGGGCACAGATGGGTGTAACGAGTCCTCCGCAGCAGTGTATCTCTCACCGAGGTCCCCCAATTGGTTGGCAGTTTTGGGGTTCCCATGACAGACCCAATTCCTCAAAGCAGCAGGGAGCGCATGCAGATACCGGTCCATGACCACATGCTCCACAATCTGGGGGCCTGGCAAGGTCTCAGGTTGCAACCACTTCCTCGTGAGATATATCTGGTCGAACATTTGTGAGCGGAGTAGCTTGTCCATGCAGTAGGACCACTGATGCACCCGTTGATCCCGGATGGCCATGGCGACCCACAGACGTGAAAGTATCTCAGTTTTTAGAGTCTCATAGTCCTGGGCCTTTTGGGATTCATCTGTCAGGAAAGGTGCTAACAGTCCTGCTCACTGCTCTTTTGGCCAGCCTTCATGATCAGCGACACTTTCAAGGTCTTGACATAGTTTCCTGCTGCTGGCGATTGCCCTCTTGTTGGGCCACAGTAGCCTGTAACAGTGCCTTTACTACATCCTCCATCTTCCCGGAAGATGCCCGCTGAGTCCACCACGTGTGGGAGATTAGCTCGTGGGGATCACTTTTCAGATGCAAACATTCGACATGGAGGACAGTTTCTTAAAAATCTGATGGCTTGCCAGGTTTATTGTTTCAGGTTTGCAAGTTCAAAACACAAACAAAAACAGAAAACAAAACATCGCTGTCTGGTGCTAAACTAAACAAACAGGTTCCTCTCTATAAAGTATGGGCTGTCCCCAACGCCCACAAAACATAAGCACAGTGCAAACCTTGTTCTTAGAGTCCAAATTAACATACAGAGCTCTCTCAGCTTTCTCCCTCTGAGATCGAGGGTACATTTCGCTGTTCTCTTCCTGGTCATTAAATTCAAGTGGAGAGGGATTTGAGTGGACCAGCCACTGGGCTGGAACCAGCTCTGCCACAGTGGCTGGCAAAACCCGGGTCAGACTCCCGCTAGTCGCCTCAAAATGATCGCATGCGAGGCAACAAGTATCGCCCATCCATTGTGGTGCCTTGCATAAGGTCACAATATATATATAGCTGTGGCAGCTGTAGTACTCAGCTACTTGCAGTACCTTTTCTCCACCACAAGATGTCAGTCTCTTGGCATGAAGGATGCCACACATGTTGTGTGTGCAGAATATCCTTTACCCGCCCCCTGCGGAGGCACCATGGAGATGCCCTGCTCTCAAAGTGAATTGATGTAGAAAGGGTAGCAGCAAGGAATGCCCACGACCCAGAGAGAATATTATAACAATAAGAGGACGCTGCATGTCATGCAGTTGGACCATTAATTATTTTTTTGTTAGTTTTAGATAGTTAGGGCTGGGTTTTCCTGACAGTCATCAGCGAGACATTAAGTGATGTGAAATCTCACATGAGCATTGTGGCCCCATTAATTACTAAGGGAAGTTGTACCCATGGCAGCCTCCAGTGGTCCTGCAGACTATGGCTCACCAATTAGAAATGATGAGGGTTATGGCATGCATGATCAGTGTGAGGAGAATGGGCGAGAATTTTTTCAGAAGCACAGTAAACATCGCTGGACTGAAGACAAAGGTAAGCACTGAATGAGGCAGACTGCACTCAGTGGAAGGGGCTGTATTTGTTATACAATAACTTTTTCTAAAGGTACAGTTGGCTTTTAATCTTAGAAATAAACATTTGATACAATAATGAAAATGTTTGTCCCAAGATTTTTTAGTTTTCCAAAGACAGAGCTCAACAATAAATACTTCAGAGCTCTAAAGCGCCTTGAGGAGCGAGGACGAGTCTTTCCTCTGACTCATTCAGCAGTGTGTATAGTTTGAACATCAGTTGATCACCCATGTAAACAATATTTTTCTCTTCACTAAATAACTTAAGGTAAAGTGTCACAAGAACAAAAATGGAGTTTGTTGTTGTTTTCAACACCTTTGAAAAATGCTAGTTGCTATTGCGATGACCAGTTTGCTTTTAAAATTTCACTGACCCTAAACAACTTTGCAGATCAGGGCTTTCTCCAAATTGTTTGATCTGCCAACTGGTTCCTAAGTTAGCTATCCAGTATGAATTGAAGCTACTGGGCCAGAAGAAGGGCCAAGCAACTATCATTTTCAGAAAGAGGAGAGTTTTAAAGACACAGTCCACCTTTAAGACCATGTTTCTTGTTACACGCATGTTTAGAGTGTAACATGAAGTATGGTCATATACAGCATACCCAAACCCTTTCCTGAATTGCAGTGGACATCATACTGGAGAACTGTCCTTTTGTTAATTTAGCACAGCTAAATTAAAGAAAGAGGGTTTTGCCAGTATGATGTCGTCCAATGTTGACTAACACTATCGCAAGTCCCATCTTTCATCATTGCAAAAGGATAGTGATATTACTGCAATTGTATTTCAACTGCACTTCTTCTTTTTCTCCAACTGGAGGTAAACACTGCAGGAGTACGTGCATTGCACCCACATTTTTGTTGGCACCAATGTTCAAATGCTAGATTATTCTGAACAGGCAAAGCTGGCCAATAGAAATGTGTGAAATAGGGATGGGAAGCTCTTTCACTAATGGGAGACCTTCCTTTTAGGCTGAATAGAGGCACTGAAAACTGCTGCCAGACTGTGCTGGCACCTCTAGGTGCCTACCCCCTTTACCCACAGCAACTTTATTTTATTTTTTAAAGGGGTTGCATAGGCTGAAAGTTTTTTTTTTATCTGAATGCATTCTATGCATTCAGATAAAAAAAAACCTTCTGTGTGTAGCAGCCCCCCAGCACCCTCTAATTACTTACCTGAGCTCCTTCTCTCTCCAGCGATGTCCACAAATGTCTAAGCCGTCTGGGACACTCCTCCTGATTGGCTGAGACACAGCAGCGGAGCCATTGACTCCCGTGGCTGGTATTCAAAGTCAGTCACCAATCAGGAGAGAGAGGGGCAGGGCCGGGTTGCGGCTCCGTGTCTGAATGGATACACAGAGCTCTGACTTGGCTTGGTTGCCCCCATAGGAAGCTGCTGGCTGTGGAGGCACTCGATAGGAGAGAGGGGCCAGGAGCAAGAGAAGAGGAGGATCTGGGCCTCTCTGTGCAAAACCAACTGCACAGAGGAGGTAAGTATAACATCTTTGTTTGTTTGTTATGTAAAAAAAATAATAAAATTAGACTGTACAATCATTTTAAGTAACAGAATCACTTTAATGTTAGCTTGGTAAACATGTGAAAAGGAGCCTGGAGCTCCACCTTCTCATAATAAATATAAAGAATATTGTAAAAAAATATAAAAAAATGGTAAAATAGAAACTCTATACATTCCTTAAATTTTTTTATATTAAAATAATTTATACAGTAATTAAGTTATTACTAATTAATTTGAAAAAATAATCTTTTAACTTTTCTTTGACGTTTGGTTGTTTTTCTTTCCCCAGTTTTCATCATTGTTCACAGCCATTCTTGGGTTGCACATCCTTAAATAGTGATGTAGACACAGATTGCATATTACATGAAAAGCTGCTTTTAATGCATTCATCTTTCATAGAACATAACAGCTAGCTAAATATTCTAATGAGAACAGAAGGATTAGCTACAAAGAACTTAGCCATATAAAATAATAGGTTACGCTGGCTCAAAGCTGCTGAAAAATTTTTACTTAACAATTTTGCAGTTTATTACTTCATACACATATAATGAACAATATCGAGTATTGTTTATATAATTAGAGGATGTGTATGGATGGAAATATGATGCAACCCTACAAAATCATATAAGTGCTATCACTAGAAATGAAAAAAATAGCAGAACGTTACAACCATAAGTAAACCAGTCCTGACTTCCAACGTGTATACAGTAATATTGCTTGGTTCTTTAGCCTCCTCTGGCTTCAGAAGACCTGGCATTTCAATCATATATTAATGAGGAGAAAGAAGGGCGCTCAGAAACAGAAGAGTTTGAGATTCTTGGGGAGAACTTAAGGACAGTGCATACAGCAGTGGCTTAGGATCCAGTCTACTGCCCAGGCACAAAGGATCTTATATAAAAAATAAGTGTAGATATTGTAGTTATGATAACATGCTGGCACTTTACCTAAAATATTCATTTTGAAGAGTATAAAAGATGCACCCAAAAGACCTAATCTGCTCAAACAAATACTTCTGTTTTGGGTTGGTTCTACAAGTACTCTCATTCATTGCTTGTTTAAGGCCATCAGAACGCCAACAAAGAGGTTATCTCTTGCTCAAAAACACATTTCTGCCGCACTAACCAAACAGTGGTGTCACCTGTGTGCCCCTAATGCAACCTATTGGATTGCCTGTTTGGATATATAAAAGATCCAGCACAGGTCTATGAAGGTAACTATTGCTTGGACAATGCAAAATGGGGACAGCTATAGTGTGGCAAAGCTTGGATGCCAACATAGACAGAATGCAATTTTATTTTATTTTTTTTTTCTTTTGGTGTCACCTTTGTAAACTGTTTCCTCACTTTCTATTCTCTCTGTCCCTGGTTCAACCAGAACAAATGAAAAGGACAAATCCTCCTAGCAGGCAATAAAAACTTTGCGGGTTCTAATCCCCCCCCCCCCACCACCACTTTCAAATGTTAAATAAAATGTATTGAAACAAAGTATTAGGATATAATGTCAACTTATGAAACATTAGAGAAAATAATGATTGTGAATAATGAATTACACAAATATAATGATTTCCTAAAGAAATTCTGAAAAATGTGTTTGAATATCCACTTGAATTATCCTATTGTGAGAAAAGCGTCTGCACTGGGTATTCAAAGTGTGCAGAAATTTGTATTTCATGTGATTGGACAACTGAAGTGAATAGTCACACATTTTTTCAGTGAAGATTCTCAACCGTTTTATTTAGTAAATCAGCTTCAATGACTATATCTGTATTAATAAATAAAACATGTTTTTGCACTCAAATATACCCTTCTAAGTGGACACAATGGGGTTGATTTGCTAAAAATGGAGAGTGCAAAATCAGGTGCAGCTGTATATTGTAGCCAATCAGCTTCTAACTTCAGGTTGTTCAATTAAGATTTGACAAAAAACTGGAAGCTGACCTCATGATGGACCATAAGTACAAAAGATACTAGACAGCCTAATTCCTATAGTAAGCACTCCTGGTCAGGCAGCTGCATCCACAGATCCTCCACCCAAAATTAATCTTAAAGTGGAACTAAAGGTACAAAAAAACTGCGAGCAGGCTTTTTATCTCAAAAGAGACATGCAATTTCTCCTCTGCAATAAAATTGAGCTGCCGTTTCGCAGTTTTCTTTACAATTTACACTAAGCTATGCATGGGCAGCTCAGTGTACAATCTCAGCATGGTGTGTGCCAGGATGAATGAACTCCTGTGGATGTGCAGAAGGCTAATCAAAAGAGCCAAAGACCTGGCACCCAAAATAATCCAGGGAGAAGATGTTGACATTGGGGTGGGACTTGGGGATGTTAGACCATTGGTGGGGAGATATTTGTGGAATGAGTTCTGCATTAAAGTGGAACTAAAGAGAGGATACTCACCTTACCAACATCTCGCTGCCGCTGGCATCTTCACATGTGTTTCTGGTTTTGACCACCTTTATTGGCTGGTGCAGTATGATGCTTCTGTGCATGCACAGGAGATAGTCACCCCAAAATATAGGATTCCCACAGCTCAGTTTACAGTCTGGAGATTGCTGTAAACAGGCAAGTAAGTATGTTTTATTGTAGAAGAGGTATTGCAGGTCTCTTCTGCAATAAATGCCTGCTTATCATATCGGAGCTTTAGTTCCACTTTAAGATAAAATATAAAGAGTCTCTGCATTTTAAAATTAGGTACAGCTTTATTTAAAAAAATCGTTAAAAAATTAAGAACACTGACATGGAATTGTGTACAAATCAAAATGTGCATATATCCGAAGGTGTTACAATGACAAGAACATCGCCATTGCTTAGATTCAGATATGGAGAATATGGAAAAACACAGCGCTAACCCTGAGAATAGAAAAACTGCAGCTCGAATACTCTTAAGTATAAAGCAGATTGGATAACAAAAAAGCTGCGCTAGCACATCATAAAGTTCATATAAGTCCTTAAACTTGTTGGTTCTAGAGATGACTAGAGTGGATTTCCATTGAGGAATCTATTCAGATTATCAAAGGCTATATATTTTCCTTGTGAATCTAAAAACATGCATGGGATCCACCACCACCAGGATTCAAGGCTTACCAGCCCGCAGCTTTCTCAGCGCTTTATGATGGAATGGTTAGTCCTCCTCTCTGTATTCACTTGGGTAGGGGTGGATCCCCTAGGACGTCACGTCGTACTTAAGAGGTGACGTGGTGAGGGCGCGCCTATCCTTTTGACGACGTCCAATAGGACGAAACGTACGCCAGGAAGGGCGCGCTGACGTCACCGAACATACTAGCCGGCTGTTTTTACTGTGCGATCTCGCTGCTATAATGTGAGTGATTTTACCTTTTACAATAAACGAGCTATTACGGTATTACACTATGTAGCCTTCCTTCTCTTACACATGGTACCATTGATTCGGAACCTTTTTGGGAACCTTTTGGGAGCCTTTGAGTCTACTTAGTGAGGTCCGTATCCTGATAACCTGGTGTCTGCAGAGGAAGATAGACCCCTACTACATTCAGTGCCATCTGTTGTGCGGGCTGGTAAGCCTTGATTTCTGGCGGTGGTGGATTGCACACTATATTGTATGCACAGGGGTGGTGTTTGGAATGTGCCTTATCTAATTAATTGGTGTCTAGGACATACTACACTATATGGTCATTCTTTCTCCTATGTTTGTCGTTCTCACACCGATATTTGGGAGTTCCTGGATGTGGTCTTCCTAGGGGATCCACCCCTACCCAAGTGAATACAGAGAGGAGGACAAACCATTCCATCATAAAGTGCTGAGAAAGCTGCAGGCTGGTAAGCCTTGAATCCTGGTGGTGGTGGATCCCATGCATGTTTTTAGATTCACAAGGAAAATATATAGCCTGTGATAATCTGAATGGATTCCTCAATGGAAATCCACTCTAGTCATCTCTAGAACCAACAAGTTTAAGGACTTATATGAACTTTATGATGTGCTAGCGCAGCTTTTTTGTTATCCAATTAGATTCAGATATGCATCACCAACCAGCCCACCGATTACATCACTTTGCTTCCAATTGCCAATAAGCTTATCTCTGCTCTAAACACAAGAGAACAAGCGGCGCCCCACTAAGTGTAGCAGAAGATAAAAACAAGGTATTTATTAAAAATTCACTTACAAGAATTAGGTGATATCAGGCACGTACATGTCCAGGCATCCCAGTCTGGGTGGTCCGAGTGCTGGGGTCCCGCCATCACATGTACCCGGTCGCTCAGGTGGGTTCCGAGGCTCCAGACAGGTGGGCGAGATGTAGGTCCAGCGTCACGGGTCCAATGGGGAGCTGGAGAGTGGGTAGATGGCTGTACCAGGCACGCGTTCGGAGCAATGCGTGCTCCTTCATCAGGCCTGGACCCATGATGCTGGACCTACATCTTGCCCACCTGTCTGGAGCCTCGGAACCCACCAGAGCGACTGGACACATGTGGCGTTGGAACCCCAGCACTCAGACCACCCAGACTGGGATGCCTGGACATTTACGTGCCTGGTATCACTTAATTCTTGTAAGTGCATTTTTAATAAATACCTTGTTTTTATCTTCTGCTACACTTAGTGGGGCGCCGCTTGTTCTCTTGTGTTTACTGCCAAGAGAGTCACTTCTGCTCCGTCAGCTGGCTGCCCAACAGACGTCCCCATCCACTTGGATACCTTCACCCCGTCCTTCTGGTGCCTAGCACCCCACATACGCACTTTTCTGCTCTGACCCCAGATACCCCAGCTGAGAAGCTTGTAAGCATAGTTCATGCTTGTAATTCATAGTTGATCACATATGTAGCAGCATGGTAACTGCAGATCTACATAGAGGCTAAAATGGTGATGTCTTCAGCTGTAAAGGAAAGGAGGTTTTATTTCCACTTTAATCACTTGCCGACCGCCCGCTGTTGTATGACGTGGGCAAAGCGGTTTGATATCGCGAACCACGGCGGCTGCGAGATCGCAGATTGTGAGGCTCGTGCGCTCACTGTGTTCCGGGTGAGTCAGGGAGCGGGTAGGGCGGACTTGATGTCCGCTGGCTACCCACGATTGCTCCCCCGCAGTGACAGAACGGTGGTCCATGTATATAAACACATGTATCTCCATTCTGACAGAGGGAAGGAGTGTGATCTTCTGTTCCCTGTATATGGGAGCCATGATCACTCTCCTCCCCCACCAAGCCAAGCCCCCACACAGTTAGAAACACACACAGGGAACACATTTAACCCTTAGAGTGCGCCCTACTGTTAACCCCTTCCCTGCCAGTGACATTTACACAGTAATCAGTGCATTTTCATAGCACTGATCGCTGTATAAATGCCAATGGTCCCAAAAAGTGTCAAAATGGTCCGACATGTCCGCCGCAATATCACAGTCCCCCTAAAAATCGCAGGTCGTCGCCATTACTAGTAAAAAAAAATAAAAACCTTATAAATGTATTCTCATCATTCGTAAACGCAGCAACTGATGCGCAAATCAGTCAATATATGTCAATTGCGTTTTTCTTACCAAAAATATGAGGAAGAATATAAATCGACCAAAATCGATGAAAACATCTTTTTTTATTTTTTTTTGGATATGTATTGTAGCAAAAAGTAAGAAATATATTTGTTTTTTTGTGGGAAAAAAAGGATGCAAATTTCGTTTTGGTACAACGTTGCGCAATTGTCAGTTAAAGCGACGCATTGCCGAATCGCAAAAAGTGCTCTGGTCCTAAAGGGGGAAATCCTTCCGGGGCTGAAGTGGTTAAAGGCATTCTTTTTTAACCACTTTACCCCCGGAAGGATTTCCCGTGTTAGGACCAGAGCACTTTTTGTGATTCGGCACTGCATCGCTTTAACTGACAACTGCGTGGTCGTGCAACGTTGTACCCAAACTAAATTTGCGTCCTTTTTTCCCCATAAATAGAGCTTTCTTTTGGTGGTATTTGATCACCTCTGTGTCATTTCTGATCACCGCTATAAACAAAAGAAAGCCCAAATTTTGCAAAAAAAAACAATATTTCTTACTTTTTGCTAAAATACAAATCCAAAAGAAAATATAAAAAAAACAAATGTATTCATCAGTTTTGGCCGATTTATATTCTTCCTCACATTTTTGGTAAAAAAAAAATTGCAATCGGCGTTTATTGATCAGTTTGCGCAAAAGTTGACGCGTTTACAAACCATGAGAATTCATTTATGGCGTTTTTACCATTTTTTTCTTTTTACTGGTAATGGCGGCGATCTGGGATTTTTATCGGGACTTTGATATTGGGACGGACATGTCGGACATTTTTGATACTTTTTTGGGACCAATAACATTTATACAGCGATCAGAAATGTAAATATCCACTGATTACTGTGTAAATGTCATTGGCAGTGAAGGAGTTAACCCGGGGGCGCTCTAGGGGTTAACTGTTTTCCCTGGGCGTGTTCTAACTGTGCGGGGGCTGGGCTATTAGGGGCACTAGAGATCTAACTGATTCCAGTGACAAGGATCAGTAGATCATGCTGCCTGATGCAGGGAACCGCCGTGTTTACATCGGAGGTTCCCTGTGTTTCTCCTCTCCTAAGCAATTGCGGCTTGCCGGTGGACACCGGGTTTATAGACGGCGATTTGTGGGACGCTGCCACTCTGCAGCAGTAAAAGTACGCGAGCCGGTCAGGAACCGGTTAATGTCTGATATGTTGTAAAATGTATGCTAATGGTCTTGTAAGCATCTGCCACTGCCATGGGAACAGTATGCTGCACTTGGCTGAGGCCTCACCTCCATTTTGTCTACCTGCACACTTATGCACGGAATATGGTCTATACACGTCTTTTAATTACAGTACTGGATTAAAAAAGATTTCACTGAAATAGTCCACCGAATGTTTATAAGGTTGCTGCTTAATTCTGAGTAGGCCGCTCTATTAGGCCGCATTAGACATGGGCCTGTGCTATATATATTTTAATTTCTATCACAGGTATGGCAGGTATGGTTTGATTGAGTCATTCATCAGCTTTAATCCACTAATCCCTCATTCATTTTTTTATTCAGATACAAGCACCATGTTATTATCATCTCATTGCTTTCTTTTTCTTCGCTTATTTCTTCTCATCTATTAGTATTCCATTGCTGTCTCTGCCATGGCTTCCTGATATGGATGCACACATCTGCTGCTATCTGCCTGTCTTTTTGATTGTGGGATGCCAGTGGAGAGCAGCTAGTTGGCATTTCAGCAGCAGCAGCACACACTGTCATATCGAAAGAATGTTCTTTGCTATTAAGTGTCACTGGGAATCCCTTCATTGGTTTTGAGGTCTAGCTCTCCATGGTAAAACAGCAAAACATAAAATTTAGGAATAAATATGTAATACTGTATACCTGTGTCTGTTTTTGGTGCTTTGTTGGAGGTACAAAAAAAATCTGATAATATTTGGGGCTTGTAACAAGAAAACTATATGACAATGTCCTAC
>BLSH010153293.1:419785-449685 GCA_018402905.1 Glandirana rugosa
AGTTCGAGGGAGATATGTAGAGGTTTATGGAGGGCTAGGTCCCTTTGGGCTTGAAGGGGGGTCCGTAGGTTGTGGTTGGATGCCTGGGGGGAAGTTCGGGTTTCCCTGGATCGGGAGGTATTTGGAGATGTATAGAGGGAGCTTGAGAATTTTCCGAACCTCTCTCCAAGCTATAGCAGTATCCCGGAGTAACAGATTGCTTTGAAGATCAGGTGGGAGCGACTTCCAAGGCGAATAGAGAAGGGCCTTCAATGAGAAAGGATGCGTCATCGCTGATTCTAGGGAAAAGTTTGCGTATCTAGATGCATTTTTAGTCCAATCCAGCCCTATACGTAGGAGACATGCTAGATTGTACAGTCTAATGTTGGGCAGGCAGGTGCCTCCTTCGTGCCTGGGGAGATACAGCTTAGCCAATGCTATTCGAGGCCTTTTTCGTTGCCAGAGGAATTTGGTGATGTTTTTGTTAAGGGTCTCCAATTCCTGTGTGATTTTATGCAAAAGTGGTGGAAAGTTCAGAGTATATAGGGAGGAGGGCGAGTTGCCAATCCTTATGCCCAGGTAGGTAATGTGTGATTTGGCCAGGGTAAAGGGTGACTGAGAGGTCCAGGGGCGATGGGTGGAGGGGCCTATGGGGAGTATTTCACTCTTACTATAATTTATGCGTAGGCCAGCGTAAAGTTTAAAGTCGTTGAAAATTTGTGTGATGGTGAACATATCTTTGGCAGGGTCAGCTGAGAATATAAGAACATCGTCCGCGAAGAATGCTGAGCGCAATTCGTGTTCTCCTATTTGAATGCCGTTTAGCGGAGCTTTTGTGTTTAGATATCTGGATAGTGGTTCTATTGCTAGGTTAAATAAGAGCAGCGACAGGGGGCATCCCTGTCTCGTGCCCTTGAAGAGTTTAAATTCCTCTGAGAGGATGCCCGCCACCACCAACCTGGCCGCCGGAGAAGAGTACATGGACTGGACCAAGTGTACAAACTGGCAGTTCATCAGTCTCAGGACTAGAAAAAGCCACTCAAAATTACGTTGTGAAAGGCTTTCTCCAGGTCCAGGGTGATGATGGCATAGTCCCCCCCCCCCGTGTTTGTTTGCGTGGTCTAGGATCGTTAGAACTTTCCTTATGTTCAGGGAGGCGGTCCTACCCCTAACAAACCCCGATTGTGTTGGGTGTATCAAGAGCGGGAGAATGGAAGCTAATCTTGTGGCTATTATTTTAGAAAGGATTTTTACATCCAGGTTTAAAAGTGAGGTGGGGCGATGTGAGTCGGGTTCTAGGGGGTCCTTACCTTTTTTATAGATCAGTTTTATGATTGCTTGGTTACCCGAGGACAGGTATGGGCCCCCCTTCCAGATGCCATTGTAGACCTCCAGAAGAGTAGGTTCCCCCAGTGTGTGCATAGTTTTAAAAAATTCCCCCGTGAACCCATCCGGGCCCAGGGCTTTGTTGGGAGCTAAGTGTTTAATGGCCGATGAGATTTCCGAGCTAGAAATAGGGGCATTGAGCATCTCTAGATCGGAAGAGGAGATTGAGGGGAGGATTAGTTTGTCTACGAAGTTCTCAGCCAAAGTATTATCCGTGTGATCCGGGGAGTATAGATTCGCATAAAAGTTTTTCATAATTTGGTTGATTTCCGTTAGGACATTTGTGGGGTTGCCAAGGGGGTCCCTTAGGGAGGTGATGTGAGTGGGGGTATAGGGTCCCCTGGCCAATCTGGCCAGAAGTTTGCCTGATTTGTTACCGAATTTGTACAACTGGGCCTCTTGCTGTGAACGTTTGGTTAACTCCAAGGACTCCGCCCAAGAGTCAAAGTCAGATTTAGCTGATTTCCCTTCTGCTCTATTATGGGGAGAGTCATTGGCGACCAGATTCCTTTGGGCTAGTTTCAATTGTGTGCTGGCAATTTTGAAATTTGATAGGGAATGCTTTGTGAAGGAGGTGGCATAGGAAATCATTTTCCCTCTGAGGAAGGCCTTGCCCGTGCCCCAGAATAGGTTTGGGTTGTTTGTGTGTTGTGCGTTGGCAGAAGAGTATTCCGACCAGGCTAGGTGTATGTATTGCAGGAAGTCAGAGTTATTATTGTGGTACTGGGGGAAGCGCCATATGCGGGGGCTAGGCTGGGACAAGGAGTCCTGAAAGGAGACGGAGACTGGGGAGTGGTCCAAGATTCCAATCCCGTGAATTTCCGCTTCCCTTACCATGGGTAGTAGGGTGTCTGTACAGAATAGGTAGTCAATTCTGGTGAAGACCCTATGCGGATTGGAGTAGAAAGTAAACTCTTTGTCTAAGGGGTGTAGGAAACGCCATATGTCAGTCATGTGTAGGGATTCCATGGTGCCTGCTAGAAGAGTTGGTTCCAGGATATTGAGGTTGTGGTGAGACCGCTTGGGGTATGATCTATCGTCTGCTGTGTGGAAAATAGAATTGAAATCACCACCCACTATATGGGGAGTGTGAGGTGATTTCATCAAACTAGAAGTCAGATCCTGGAAGAAGGGGAAACCCGGGGAATTTGGGGCATAGACATTAGAGATCAGGATATCTTTGCCGGAAAGGCATGCATGGACCGTCAATATACGTCCTTGCATATCCGAGCTTGAGGAAAGTATTTCACAAGGGAGGATTTTATCTAGTAGTATGACTACCTCGGCCTTATGGCCAACTGCGTAAGATCCTAACACTGTTCCCACCCAGAGTTTTTTCAGGCGGTGTAGATCTGATTGCGTCAGATGTGTCTCCTGTAGGAGTGCTATATCCGTACCCAATCTTTTCAAGTGCCTCAGGAATTTCATGCGCTTAATGGGGGACCTAAGGCCTTTTACATTCCAAGAAACACATCTCATGTGTGGGGTGGATTATGAGGATTTGAGGCGTGGTGTGGAGATGAGGGGATGTAGCCCAGTGTGAGTATCAGGAGAAGTGAAGAAGAGCGCTGTGGTTGAAGCCTGTGGATTGCATAAAGATATCTGTTGGTGTGCAGGTAGATGGGTTGGGGAGGAGAAGGTGGGTAAGAGGGGGAGTCTGAGATGTAATTTACAACTGCAGAAATGAACAAACAAAACATACATAACAAACTCAAGCCTGTACTTCGCTTTTTTCCGCATGGGCTCGCAGACAGTGGTCGATCCCTACCACCGGCCATACTGCAGATTTGGTAGAGGGCCCGTGGAAAGCCTGGCAGCTGTAGGTTATGCTGCTTAAGATATCAAAATGTAGGCAGTGAGCATGAACTGTCTATGGTAGAGGCCGTGAGGAAAAAGATCAAAGTTATGTATAGGCAGAACATGTCAGCGGAGTTCCCCCGCCTGGAGGGACTCCGATGGTTTAAGGCGTTTGGGCGAGTCCTTCCTAGGACTGCGTTGGTCGACAGATCTGGGTACGCTTTATGCGGTTTGTTGGAGTGTTGTTCAGTGTTGGTGGACCAGAGGAATTTTTCCACTTCTTGGGGGTGGTGGAAGGTGAGTTGCTCTCCGTTTGAGGTTCTGAGCTGAAGAATAGCTGGAAAAGCCAAGGTGAATTTCATCTGGTGCTGGTGCAGGGTAGTGCATACTTGTTGGAATGTTTTCCTTTTTTTTTGAGACTTCAAGTGAATAGTCAGCGAAAATTAAGATTTTTACGCCGTCGATCAGGAGGGACTTCGCTTGTCTATATTTCTGTAGTATGTCAGCTTTGTCTGTGTAATTTAGATATTTGGCAATAATGGTCTGGGAAATCTTGCTATCCGCTTGCATGCTCCCTATGCGGTGGGCTCTTTCACCCATGCAGGGCCTAGGAAGGCCCAAAGCTTCTGGAATGCGTTTTGCGCAGAACTCCATGAGGGATGAAGAGTGAAGGGATTCAGGCACCCCCACAAAACGTAGGTTGCTCCTCCTCGACCTATTCTCAAGGTCATCGATTTTCTGTAGGATATATTGGTTAGTTTTGGTTTGGGCTTGCCCAGCCGCCTGGGCCTGGTATAGTTCATCTTCAATATTAGCTATTCTATTTTCCACCTCACTTATGTGGGCTTTGTGCTCTCCTAGTTCTTTTTTAAATTGGAGCATCCCTGCGCTGACAGCCTTTTCTACTGTCGCTGTAATTGTGGGTTCCAGGATCGCAGCCACAGCTTGTGCAATCTTTTCATGGGAGCTCAAGTCACCTGTGTGAGAGAGGGGAGTGGATGGATTGCTCACCTCCATGTCTGTTGCCGCCGCATCTGGCGCGCTCGCCGTGTAGGTCGCATCCCCGGCCTCGATTTGCGGCGGGGCCGGCGTTGCACGCGGGCCGCCTTTGCCAAGGTACCGCTTCATCGCTGAGTGATGAGGGGGTATTGGCGGTGCTGTCCAGGCAGCTGGGGATGCCTAGAAATGTCCTGGGCTGGCTTTATAGGCAGTTTTTCGGCCGTGGAGCAGGAGCTGGTACGGAGTGCTGCTACTCCATACGGCGCCGGAACCGGAAGTGCATGTTCTTAATATGTTCATTTTTTTAGCTTAAGTGGTCGTAAAGAAATTAACTGTCACTTCCCCGATTAGAATATTATTTACAGTGTTGGGCCAAAATGGTTGATCCCCCCAGCACTGTCGACACCCGGAAGCTAGCTGTTTCGTATAAACTCTGGGCACATTGGACACTTTCCCTCACTGGGCATGCGCTGTAATCGGCTCGTACAATGCTACCCTTCTTGTGTGCTCTAACAAGCTTCCAGTAAAATGGAGTGGCACATGAGGATTAATTACTAAAGGTAAATAGACTGGGAACTTTGCAAGTGCAGTTTCACTCATTTTCCCCAGAGCTTAGTGAATGTGCCGAAGCTCTGCTGATTTCCGTCATCCAATCATGTGCAAGCAAAAATGCTGTTTTTTTATTTTCTTTGCACCTGATTGAGTATTCTTTACAAATTCAGCTTCACCGCATTCACTAAGCACTGATGAAAAGGAGTGCAAATGCACATGCAAAGAGTGCAATCTATTTGCCTTTAGTAAATCAATCCCAAGGTATCCTACACACATTTTAGACAGTCCAGCATGACCCAAAGAGTCTAAATGAATGGTTTTGCAATGCAATGTAGAAGAGGTCTTAAGTAAACATGCAGTAAAATGTGTTTTTTTACAGTGTGTTGGCACAACACATGAGTGTAAAGCCCACCTAATAGCATGTGCCAAGAGGCTTTGGGCTTGGGCTGATGACATCAGTTTGGGACACTTCTGGGATCAGTCATAATCTAGGCAGGTACACTTGACCTTCAGTTGATCACCTGACCTACATTTAACCTGTTTAAGCAGGTATTGCATACCCATGGACTTATATGGGAATGCAAAACCCATTTGATGTGAACAAAAGCCCAACAACACTCTGTTGCCCACTGTATAGCTGAAATCTGAGAGGTTATTGTAAGAAACACCCCCCCTTTTCTCTTGGTTTTAACTTTTAACCATCACTTCCAGTATCTCTACTTTTCAGAGAGACAATCAATAAGTCAACATGCATGCATATATGCACTGCTGTGAATACTTTATATGCAAACAAGGTAGATAAATTCTGCATTTGCAAAATGATGTAATTAACCTTCCATGCCAAGAAGAACAACACCTGTTGTGTGCAGAAGACCCGCACAGTTAATCCCTTCCGTATAAACAGATGTAAAGAAGCAGCCTTCATTTTTTTTCCTTGCAGAAGATTGAGCTGTATATGAAATTCTTCCCTGAATGCATAATATCAGTGTTTTACAGACACAAGGAAAGTGCTGCATTATGAACAATTTGTGATTACACCTCTCTACAGTATTTAAGAGATTAATACATATTCACAATTTAGTCCTTTTATGATTCAAATTGTATCGTTTTTTTTTGAAAGAGTGTTCTTTCTCTCTATTCCAAACCTCTTTATTTAAGGATATGAATAATGTTAATGTGCTAGGTGAGCTCAGAGTGAAATGTAACTTTTGAAACTGGAGATAACCCAGCTAACCCAGGAGCTTGGAAATCCTTGCTGATGTCTTTGTCAATTCACAAATCCACATTAAACTAAAATTAGACTAAGATATTCAGAGTTGCTCCTCGAGGTGTGATGGGCATCAACATGATTTTAGGCAGCCATACCACAGGTATCAGCATCTGTCATAGCTATGATGTATAGAGTTTAATTTAGGACTTATCCCACCGAGGACAAACTTTCAATTGGAATGAACAGAGATCGCAGTGCACAAGGGCAGGAGGAGCAGGATCTGACTGAGGATTTTTTAAAAAGAGATCATGTGGTGTCAAGCATGCTCAAAATCTAGGTAGTATGGCGAGAACACCTAGGTAGTATGGAGACAACACCTAGGTAGTATGGAGACAGGTGAGTATGTGGCTTGTAAAGAGGTTCTGTGGGAAGACATTGGAGCCCAACAAGGGCCATTCATATTATTGCACTGCAGTAATGCGCATATTACCACAATGGCAATGCATGGTACATGGTACAACAAATGTGGAAATGGATTGAAAGTGAACATACTCTTTCAATACTACATGAAGTAGGCCAGGAACAAATTACTATTTGGAGGTACAACATACTATAGTCTTCAAATGGAAAGTTCATTAAGCATGTGCAGTTGTTAGAAACTTGTGAACCCTTAGAATTTTTTCTGGATTTTTTGCATGAGTGGCTCAAAAAATTATCTTCATATGCTTTATATAACAGTCTTATTTAATAAGCAACAGAATTAACATCACCATATCTTTATTGCTCAAGTGGTTTGGACAGTCAAGGCCATTGAAGGAAAAAGTATGAAAAAAGGATATAAAGCTGCAGTTAGGTATACCAGATTTTCCCTAACACAAAAAGTAACACAAATTTGCTTTGTAAAACAGGTAAGAATAAGAGAAAAACAGCAACTCTTGGAGTTGCTGTTTTAAAGCAAATATATAAAAAAAACCCTGACGCTTTCCTCTAAATTACCAAGAAATTGTGTTACTGCATTTGTTCCATGGTAAACTACCATCTAAACTACATGATGGAACAGTTCTAGCAGCTCAATTGATCAAATCATGATCTATTCCTCATATTTATTCCTGTGTATTGTCTACTATGTTGTATTTTGACATTACATAGATCCCTGAGCTTGCAGTCAGCCAGGGTTGCAATTTTAAACATCTGGCTCTATATCGTCTCACCTGTATCTACTCAATGGTAGGAAGCATTGTAGATGCTTTCTGTACAGTATGTCCTGGTCTGGTTAGAGAGCTCTGGGGTATCTAAAGCATATTCTATAACATTTGACAAAATTGGTTACATAAGTAAATGGACACCAGAGGATGCTTTTTAGCGTAGCAAGTTAATATATATTATTAAAAACAGTTAAAAATGCACTCACATTTAATAAGGACAAAGGAGGCATATCTTCAAACCAAGGGAAGTCATCTTAGGGACCCAGGCCGAACTGCATTAATTAAGGAAGGCGTACAGAGAGGTCACCTGCAGCATATAGTGTTTCAGCAACACCAGAAGGAGCTGGTCAGCCTGGCAATATTCTGGGATGACATCAGATGCCGGGGGCATTGAAGGGAGCATGGCTATGTGTTTCAAGGTGGTAACATCCCTTTCTCAAGCCTGCCCACCTACGGCTAACTCCCATCCTAATGGATGTACTGGCTGGCCTCAAACCCCACCCCTTGACGATTATGCATGAGAGAGTCTCTATTACAGATAACCTTCAATCTGCTGGGGAGCTGCTCTGGGGCCAAGCAAGCTGTCAGTATATGGACTTATAAACTGTGTTTAGCTCTTTTGAAGCTACTGGCGATGTTTGTTCCATAAAAGTATCTTATCAATATTGATCACATGCTGATAACAAAACCATTCTGTTGAATTGCAAAATAGTCTAAAAGAGATAGAAATCTTGTCCAGTTTATCAGGGACTGACCCAGATTCAAGCCATCTATGAGACTGATTGTACCCAAGTTGATCAATTGATTGACTTGAGTACTTTCAGCATGTTGGATTTTTACATGTGACTATTGCTAGCTGCTGTGTTCTCCTGGCAGGGATGGCTCCCTGAGCCCCCCAGCCAGGAGAACACAATAGCTCCACGGAACGGAATCCCGTGGTTGCAGGAAAGAAAATCACATCACCTATAGCCTGCCTAAGACTTGGGCTTTAATAAAACCACAATTAAGTTGAAAGCAAATAACCCCCCTTAAAAAATGTTAATGTTATAAATATAGAATAAATAAATATATGTTTTGTCCTACAGCATTCTACACTATTCCCATTAGTGCACTAATATTACTCATATAGATCATTAGCTGGATATTTTTTCAGGATTGATATGAAGTCACATGACCTATGAAACAACATCATCAGGATTCTAAAGAGTACAGCATATGTGCCAAAAACATCACTGCAGCAAACACAAATGTCCTTGCTGAAGATGCAGGGAATGTTGATAACTCAATTCCTTCTGTGCCTGCACATTCATTGCAAGGGGCCAGGGGGTAACTTTACTGATTAGATTTCCCTCCAGTCATTGCACTCTAGTATAGATTTTGACTACTATTTGACTTTTAGCAGCAGATTTCTAATAGAAGAAATTTAGGATTGTTGTTATGTGTAGGAATATGTATCCTACAAACTTCAATACAAAGATCAGTTATGGCCAGTGCGAGGAACTACAGCTCACAGTTGGGGATGCAGGCATCTGACACTCCCTGAAGTACTTAAGCAAGGTGATGACCCGAATGAGAGCTCAATATAGAGATAAATATTAACAGTATTTTTTTTTTTTTTGCAGGTGCCCCTTTTTTAAGAAATCTTTCTTTAGTCAAATAGTCACTGTAAACTGCCACAGAACAGCGTGAGTCCGCTGAGTTGGCTGGGCTGTCTGGCAGTGGTGCTTAAATCACAAAACAGGCTGAACAGACACTTTTTGGGCAGGTAAGACAGTGAGTTTGATTCACAAAAGGAGAAAAAGTATGTTCCTTTGGCAAAGTGAATTTCTTCTTAATTTAGTGAATAAGGTGAAACGAAGTGAAAATATCCTTCACAAAAAATACCCAAAACTGCAAGGAACACTAAAAAAAAAAAAAAGGATTTATATGTAAGCCATAAATAACAACCTACTTCCAAATCAATTGTACTGGATAGCAGGTATTTAGCCGCTTTCCTGGATATTAGATCTAACAATGGAAGTCATACATAATGCCTGAGACTGCCAGGGTTGTGACATGTTTCAAGTCACGAAATGCATTCATACATGCTCTGACTGAAGGTATGCCATCTGTTTTTATCCAATAGAACTTCAGAGTCAGAGGTGCATATCGTGAGCATTTCTTCTTCAAAGTATTGCCGAAAAGCTGAACAGCTTCAGTTACTGTAGCAGAATCTGAGGGTAATTGTAGAGCAGAGTATGGTCTCATTTAGACGTGTGGTTGGGGGTGGTAAAAATGGGAGGTTGAGCCCCATTTTTAACACCACCCCCTCTTAAGCTACAATAGGCATCGGATGGACACGTTTACGTGCCATGTGCACGATGCTTCACTTCATGGCTGTGTCAAAAACCACCTGACGTGACCAGCCCATGGAATGAAATGCATGTGGACGTACAGGGAAATGTGGCAAACGCCCTGAAACCACGTGGATCGATCTGCAGAGGACCTGTACATTTAGATGCGTCATCTAAATCTACCATATTAGTGTACTTTTTTGTACAAAAGAAGGACTGTGGCACTCAGACCCCCAGAACTTTATGTGGTAACTGCAAGAAAACAGACTCAATGGAGGAAGAACCTGTCCTCTCCTATACCCACTGCCATTAAAGCTGGAGAAATCACAGTCATATGGAAATTCACACTTTTTGGGTGTCTAAGCATTCTATGCAGCAAATGCCTTTTTAACAGTTGCCATACAGTCTACACTTAATTGTAATATTGTCTTAGATTTTATCCTTCTTCTTACCCATTGGGTATTTCAAGAAAGTAGTATTATAAAATCCTTTAAAATGCATGATTAATATGTGCCTTTTGGTTCTTTATTTTGTTTTTCTAAAATGAAAATGGAAAAAAAAAACATATTTTTGCTGTCATTAATGAAAGGTGAGTTTACTTTTTTGATATCAGAAAATATTTGAACACATTTTAGAATTTATACAGTTATATAATGAAACAACAAAGTGCTCAATTACTAGTAGCGTTGTGAAAAAGTGTCTATAAACACTGAAAGTGCTTAGTGATAATTTTATAAATATAACATCTTATCAAAAGGTGAATTATCAAACAAGTCAAGAGTGTCCCCAAAAAGAGTGAATAAATATATTAAAATTGTTAAAAGTTCTACAGTGTATCCTCCTACACCAGACTGTAACACCGCTGTGCCTCCAGTGATCACCACTCCTTTCTCCAATCCACCAATAATGGCTCAGATCAGTAACTCCAAATTGCCAGGCACCTTTCCACCTCCAATTTGCCTCATGTAAGGTAGGTATATCATATATCATGAAAACAAGAAAGTCCTCCAGTAAAACCAAGGATACAAACTTTATTCCAAAAGAAAAAAAGCTCACCAAACAGATTCATGTTGTATAACACATCATACATGTCATTTTAACCTTGACCGCTAAATGTACATCTAACGCCACACTCAGAAAGCCACCGGGTCACCACCACACTCTGCTGCCCATCAGGAGTCACTTCAAGTCACGTGACTTGCACCTATGTCACTTCCTGTTCACGCTAAAACACATCCCGATATATTCTGTCATTCCAACTCTGTTAAGAGAACTCTTGAAAAAGTCAAAAAGAAACATGTCAGGATGTGTTTTGCTGTGAACAAGAAGTGATGTAAGTGAAAGTGATGTGGGGGAAAGTGATGGGTGGCTGAGCATGGTGGCGAGATCCAGGGGGCTTTCTGAGAGGGTGATGCAAATTGAAGATACAGAGGTTAGGGCTCCTCTTCTAACAGGGGCAAGGCTGGCACGTATTCCATGTAGCTGCTAAACTCAACCTCACTCTCAGGCTATGGGGGCATCTGGTGGCCAACTAAGGGAACCACAATAGGCCACATGCATGTCCTACCCTCAGTAGTAGTATTAGTATTAGGCATACCTCCCAACTTTTTGAGATGGGAATGAGTGACACCTATTAGCAAAAGTATGGAGGCATAGGACACGCCCCCTGCCAAGCCCCCTTAAAGGAGAATTATACAAAAAAAGTGCTTTATTTTACCACTATTATTCCTTTATACTGGATTTTGACATTTACAAATGCAGCAATTTAGACATTGGATAAATAGTGTAGCACTGGGAAACGCTTTTTGAAAGATAAAAAGTGCATTTTATATACAACTATATAGATCAGACCAAAATGAGGGACAAATGAGGAGGAAAGAGAGACAGAGGGAATTTGTTCCAAATCAGGGACAGTCCCATGAAATCAGGGACAGTTGGGAGCTATGGTATTAGGTAGTAGTAGTAATAAACTATATTACTTTTTACACTATTCTATTTTTTCCTTAAACATTTTTGTCCTGAATACATCCTTATCATTTACATTTTAAAGTGACCATATTATCTCTCTCCATATGTCTCTGCTACTTATGCCATGTTACTTCCTTAAACGTCTGGTCTGGGTGCATGCATTGTACACTGCACAAGGTCACAGACAAATTTCCATTGACAGTGCAGTTTCAGCAGCCACTTTAATTAAAGCCATTATAGGAGAAGCAGGGATGTGGAGCTGAGTGTAGGGTTTGGAGCTGCCATCATATAAGAATGCAGTGCAGCCAGGAGCATGTGCATAAGGGTGGCTCCAGGGGACCCTACAAAGAGCAAGAGCCCTCTATAGAAAGGCTGAGTATAAAGAAATTACAGACGGCAAACAAAAAGCACACATCAAGCAATATAGGAGCTTAGGTATGCTGCCACATACAGTATGTTGTTTCACAAGGAGGGTTACAGATAAGGATGTATGATATATCTACAGTCCTATTTCATCACCACCATCAAGCTATTTGTAGGCAGAAAAAAATGCACATTTTTCAATGTGTTTGCTCTGAGATTTTGTTGATACCAACATGTGCAAACAAAAAAAATGATAAAAACCCTTTGCTGTGCAGACTATACTACTATTAGCATCCATTATAATTTAAACTTGTGGTCCTGAAGAAAACAAGAGACTTTGTTCAAAAGTTTGCTATTCTTAACTGCTAATTTTTAAACTCAGTGACACAAAGCAACCAATTAGAATTTGCTCTGCCGACATCAGAGCAGTAAAAGGTTGATTCTGTACATAAAAACATCCCTGCTACACTCTGAACAGAAATGTTGTTTAGCAAGATTTTAATGTGACCCTATTAAAGTGTATGGCTGTTTAAATAAAGCCACGAAACAATAAAAATAACACGGGCTGTTACTGCAGCGCCTGAGTCGGCTACATTAGAGTCACCCAGGTGAATATGACTAAAGACTGATTCAGCCATGCACAAAGAAGTTCAATTAAATCCCATTACCAATGTACTTCTTTCACAGGAGCTGCATGTATTTTATTCTATAGAATTTTTTTATATCTAAATTGTATTTGTGTATTTCATCTGCTTTCTATTTGATATAACATTATTAAAGTGAACAATGATGTGTTTTGAGCCAAAAATAATGATTATTATGTGATACAACAATTCCTTAAAATCATGGAATTAAAATAAAAAAAGCTACTGTGTCCGTGGAGGGAGAGACCCCCGACCCCAAACAGGGGAAGAAGTCGGGGACTCACCCACCTATGCCTAAAAGAGGAGACCCACGATGACATAGAGGTCGTAACATGAATCTAGTGACCCTCTAGTTAAGACTCATGACCTTCCCTGGGCTGTCGTGGAGACGGGAAGGACGGATAACGCCTGCCCCTATGCCCAGGCTCTACCCTTTACCGCTCCCCCTTTCCCTTCTCCCCCCTTCTAACCTGACTACACCCCATTATTTCCTCCATACCCCCACCCACCCCCCCCCCCCGCCCTACCCTTGTCAGTTTAATGAGTTGCACCTACCCACCCACAATTCGGGCCACCGAACGCGAGACCAACATAAAGTTCCCTCCCCACGTGGATGGGAAAGAGACCACGCGCTCACTTTAACCCTGCGCTAACTGATCTTAACCAGACACCAAGACATAGAAGAAACTTTACCACTCCTAATATGCACGATTTACAGTTTGGCCTACGCCTTCAGCTGACGTCCTACGGGTGTGAGCCCAGGTGACCACGAGCCATCCAGATATAGAGGTATCTACTTATATGATGCCCTTTTATTCAACCTGAGGATTTACCACTCTGCTTCTTTTCTTTCTTTTATCAAATAGAATCACACTCAGGCCGCACACACACCAATGGTGTCACTATAATGCTCTGTTGTGTTATTATACGTTTATAATGTCTCTACCTGCCCGATACATGATCCTAGACAACGGTGCAATTTAATTTTGTTTTCCTGTATCATTTATGTTATTATATATCTCTAATAAAGCTTTTATTGGAAAAAAAAAAAAAAGCTACTGTGCCTGAACACACTTTCAGTCCTCCAGCTCTGCCTGAATGTTGAGCCATTCTTCTTGGGTTATGTTGGGGTGGATTGGGTTAACTTCCTGGTAGGGTTGGAGCTTGCCATCTACCTCCCACTCCCCATACATTCCTGTTGGCCCTGCACTACGATGGTTTGCCTAACTGGCCAAAGTAATAGAGTATTTCATACTTAAACAGAAGGCATTGAACATAGTTTCTTTCATAGTTCAAAAAAGGTTTAAAACAGAAATGAAAGGCAAAACATCTGTGTAAAGATATAAAGAACATTATAAATACACCCTTTCCCCCCTTTTTTTTTTAAAATAACCACATACCCTCTGTTCTCAGCTGCATAAGGAGCTCAGAAAGCTGGTGAAGGAGAAACAGCAGTACACTGGTCTTCCCAGTGAATCGCTGTGCAGGGGGTGTCAGGACAATTTTGATCATTGTAGGAGAGTTAGCTGAGTTCTCAGCACAGCTAGAGAACTGACCATGCGGTGCTCGCATGCTTAGCGTGGTCAATTTTTAATAGGAAAGCATAGGGACTGACAGGAACACCAGGAATTTCACACAAAGGAAGCAAAGCAATACAAAGAAAACAGGATACTTTTTCATACAACTACAATGTACAGCAGGCACATATCAGGAATATGAAATGTTGAGTTTATATATTCATTAATTTAGGATTATTGGCAGAGCCAAGCAAATTATTATTTCAGGTATCAGTGTGTGCCATAAAACACAGTCCAGCTTCAGGACCAATAAGAAAGTACTCTCCCTTAAGATGTGGGGCAGTACAGAAATGGTGCATATCTCCAGTTTTAAGGTTCCTGTCAGGATCCAGATTTGAGCCCAGGGCCTCTGTTGTGTCTGACAGTAGCTCTTCTTGCTTTACCACCTGAGATTATGGACAGCTCTCTGCCTGACCCCCTTGACAACCTTACTTTCTATCTTGTTTCTGGTGAACATTGAACTCCTTGCTCCTCCCATGAACTTCCTATCTAAGCCTTGTTTTTGCACTTCCTGTTTTCCAGATTATTGTGCTCTTCTCCAGCCAATATCTTGCTCCTTGAGCTCCTGCTGCCATCAGTATCTTCACTGCCACTTATTACCGACTTTTGGCTCGTTCCTTGACTACCCCTACTTGCTTGCCTCCTGGTGGGGTGATCCTAAAACATGATAGCCCCATTTGCACCATCAGAGGCTCTGGGGAACACTAATTAGTTTTCAGACCCTGTACCTCCAGTGAGCCTGCCAGAGGGATCTGCTGGTTCATTAATCCTGCTGGTTTCTGTGTGAAGCTTTCCAAGCCTGGCCCCTGACCGTAACCATTCCCATGGCTGGCCCACATGGAAATTTTTGTTTTCAGTCTTTGATCTAGTTTTATTCTTTTTTCTCTTTCTTTCAGCCCAGGTTCACACTGAGTGCAGGAATAAAATGGTGCGAGTTCAGCTGAACTTGCACCATTTCATTCCCGCATGACAGTCCCGATTTCAGTGGTGATTTCACAGGCATCTGTGCAGGTTTCTGCTCAGATGCCTATGGAAATCGCAACTGAAATCACAAAAAGTACTACAAGAACTACTTTTTGAAATTGGCGTGGCGTCGCACCGATTATTGCTGGCAATTGCCGCCGATTTGTCATGCGATTTGGCATGTCAAATCGCATGCCAAATTGTGTCAATGTGAACCAGGGCTCAAAGCAAACACTGCAGACATTAAAAGACCCAATTTGATTAATCCAGGTGACAACATTTAATTAGTTAAGTGCCGTGTCTGTCACCCTGTGACTTTAGGCCACAGGGAAATATAGAAAAGGCTAACACTGGAATAACATTATTTCTATACAGTTTGCCTTGAAACCCAGACAGTCATATCAAACTGGAAGGCTAGGTCAGTGGTCTCACTTTTTTCTCGTTAAAGCGTAACTACACTTTTGTTGAGAAAAAAACATTCCCCTCTGGGTGATCTATATACATCGCAAGGATCATAACAAACTTTGTTGCAGATTCCTACCTTTTGTTATTTTGAAGAAATCTCTGTGTGATTGTCTGTGCCTCTGTTCTGAGTGAGTGTAATCGGAGTGGTTTCATAATTAACTGTAAAAAAAAAAAAATGTGGTACAGCGCTCAAATAGTCCCAGAAAAAATGTCCATCGTCTTTAAGTCCACTAATTCAAGACCCGCCACCAGGGTGTTCCTTATGAGGATGAGAATCCAAACACATATATGAGGCTTCAGGAAAGGTTTCAAAGACCCGTTACAGAGGTCAGATCGGCATGATGTCACTGGTCAGGTTCCCTGATGGCCAACCGATCCCCTTCACGTCACACACTCCCCCCGTCAAATTCCTCAGACTCAGATAGCCCTGGTTGTCTAAGTGGAGATCCTCCAAACCGCGGTTACCACCTCCGTCACTGTCACCACTCTCAGTGTCCTACACTCTTCCGGCTCATCACCAATCATGCAAAATGGTGGCTGAATTCGTTTTTCTTTTTTTTACGCTTTTTCTGCCGTGTTTTCACTTGGTGATCTGGCCAGTAGCACAGGTCCGGTATGAGAGGGCCTCCACTCTGGAAGAAGGAATTCCACTCAGCTCAGCTCTGCCAGCCTCTCTAGGATGAAACTTTCGGAGGCTGGGGATCCTAGAGAGGCTGGCAGAGCTGGGCTGAGTGACGGTTTGGGTGACGGTGATGGTCGGTGATGGTCTTTGAAACCTTTCCTGAAGCCTCATACATGTGTTTGGATTCTCACCCTCATAAGGAACACCCTGGTGGCGGGTCTTGAATTAGTGGAATTAAAGACGATGGACATTTTTTCTGGGACTATTTGAGCGCTGCACCACATTTTTTTTACATTATTATTTTTCTTGTCTTGTGCATAGCTGCTGGGTTTTGGGAATTATATTGCATTATATTGTGTCCCTAAGTGCAGCGGCTTCACCTGTTTTCATAATTAACTGTCAAGTGTGCAGCTGCAGAGCACTAATGAGGAAAACTGCTGGGCCTGCATCCCTTTAGACGTGTTCCTATTGGAATTATCTCTCCATAAATGACATTTTTGTTGCAGGGGATGGCTGAAATCTGACTTGTATCTTAGTGCAGACTTCTGGAAAAACTGGTGAGCCAATCACACAAGCAGGAAATTATGTTTCTGGGGAGTGGTCAGCACACACTCTGTGTACAGAACAACTCCAGGTAGCCACATTGCAATGCATTCTCAGGAAATTACAGAGCTGCAGATTGAAAAGGTAAGGTCATTTTTAAAGACATTTCAGTTACAATATGATTAGTGTCGCAATTATATGCGCTATATTATTTTCTCTTTATTTGCTATTTTTTCCCTACAAAAGTGGAGTTACCCTTTAAGCAATCCGGTCTGTCACTAACCCACTCCCAGCCTGCTGAAGAAACAACAGAACTCTAATAAGTTCACAACTTTGGTCAGCCTGTTCCCCCTTTTCAGAACATTACCAGTGTTAGATCAGAATGCAATGTAATGCAGGAGAGACTCAGGCTTTGGTCCTTCTAATCCCAACCTTCCTTGCATTTCAAAAAGCTGAAGACAGATTTGGAAACTTACTGCATACTAATACTAATACTAATACTAATACTAATACTGAATACTAATAGCATTTAAAAATTGCATGCATTTTTTATCAATATATACAGTAGTGACATTGTCTTTTTTATTCAGTATATGCCTCAAATTTACGTTTAAACCAGAACTTATTTACATATAATACTTTCCATCACAAATTCAGGAACCACTCCTTATTTATGGATAGTGGTAGTGGGCAGATATGAGCAAATGTTTAAAAATCAGCTCTACTGATGATTCAGTTTGCTTTAGAGAAAAACACGTTCCCCGTTGAGATCCCACACATTTTTTTTCCCACCTGAACATGCATCTTATACCAATTAGTGTATATAATATTTTTTATATACATAGGGTAAGAAACAGGAGCAGCCAGAGGATGCACACGATTATAATAATAAAAAATATTTATTTTTATGATTGATAGACACAGTTAAGCTTTTCACTAGATTACTAAAATTGAAAAAATGGCTGTGGGGTGGATTTACTAAAACTGGAGTACTCAGAATCTGATGCCGCTGTGCATGGTAGCCAATCAGCCTCTAACTTCAGCTTGCTCAATTAAAGCAGAACTCCAGGATTTTCAAAAAATCCCCCATTAGTACACCCCCTACACAAAACACGAAACAGTTATTACATTTGTGAAATTCCTTACCATTGAAGAGAAAAGTCTGATTGAATTTTCAGGAAGTCAGCTCTGTAATTCAAAAAATGCTGCATGTATTCTGCTAAGGAGGAGCTGTTAGAACAATGATTGCATCATATCCTCCCCTCTCTCTCTACACTGTAATAAAACTACATTTCCCTTCATGCTTTGCAAATTGCAATGAATGTGGGAGGGTACACTAGGCATGTACATGTAAATGTGAACAAGCCCACTTCAACATGACTCACACCCCTCATTCTACAGGCAGCAAGCTATACTACTCAGTAACACACATCAGGATAGGTAGGTTACAGCCTTATAAATGCAAAGCATGTTTGTTGTATCACCTCCAACCACAACAGGACATAAACATATTGCCCTTACTTGATTTATGTAATCAATACTGAACTGTAGACACATCCCATAATGATATATTATACACGCTGTACTCTGCTGTAATTCAGTATTACAAATATCCCTCCTCCTCCTGCTGTAGCTTTGAGATCTTTCTAAAAGCAATCAGTGCTGGTATGGTGTATGAGAACATCCCCCAAGCCACACCACAGAAAGAGCCGGCCATGGTGCTTTACAACAGCAAGTAAATGTCGGCATGAGAAAAAAACTCATCTGTGCCCATAAGTTTGATCTCATCTGTGCCCATAATTGCTGCTTATCAGTGCCCACCATTGCGGTCTCATCTATGTCCATTAGTGCGGTCTCATCTATGCCCATCAGTACGGTCTCATCTGTGCCCACCAGTGTGGTCTCATCTGTGCCCACCAGTGTGGTCTGATCTATGCCCAAAAATGTGGTCTCATCTATGCCCATCAGTGCGGTCTCATCTATGCCCATCAATGTGTTCCCATCTATGCCCATCAGTGCAGTCTCATCTATGCCCACCAGTGCATTTTAATCTATGCACATCAGTGCGGTGTCATCTATGCCCACCAGTGCTGTCTCATCTATGCTCAACAGTGCGTTCTCATCTATGCCCACCAGTGCGGTCTCACCAGTACCCACCAGTGCAGCGTATCTGTGCCCATCAGTGCAGTCACACCAGTGCCCACCAGTGCAGCTTATCATTGCAGTCTCACCAGTGCCCACCAGTGCAGCTTATCAGTGCGGTCTCACCAGTGCAGCTTATCAGTGCAGTCTCACCAGTGCCCACCAGTGCAGCTTATCAGTGCGGTCTCACCATTGCAACTTATCAGTGCCCATCAGTGCGGTCACCCCAGTGCCCACCAGTGCAGCTTATCAGTGCCCATCGTGTGGTCACACCAGTGCCCACCAGTGCAGCTTATCTGTGCCCATCAGTGCGGTCACACCAGTGCCACTTATCTGTGCCCATCAGTGCGGTCACACCAGTGCCCACCAATGCAGCTCTAATATTTACATTCAGAAAAAAACTGAACTGACTTGGATGTCACAAAATATACATCTGTTCAGTTCTGCTCTAAATTAGGAGGGAATCAGTTCATGGATACCCTATCGATGGGACTGCAACAATGATGGCAAAGTAGTAGTCATTCCTAGAAATGACTTGTAAACTCATTCAGGTGTAGCTAATAACATTCTCAATGGAACACAAACCCATTTGTCTTTCAACTGTGATCAGCCATGGTCATTTTGATTCGCTCAGCATGAAAGGAGCTTTCCTGGAGCATGTCAGTCCCTGGTAGTGCATCTGAAGCAAACAATCAACTATGGGTCGTACGGCACTGTCAAAAGATCCCCAGGAAAAAGTTGTGAACAGACACATGTCAGGAGATAGACACAAAAAATGTGAAGGTTTTATCAATGCCTAAGAGCACAGGAAAGTCTATTATTAAGAAGTGGAAGTTATTGGACACAAGGCAGGCCCTCCCTGGATCAGGACATCGCTTCAACCTGGGTGAAAGAGCCAAGAGGAAACTGGTCAGAGAAACTACCAAGAGGCCTACAGCAACTCTGAAGCAGCTGCAGGAATTATTGTCAAAGAGTGGTCATTGTGTGCATGTGACAACAATACCACAAATTCTCCGCAAACGTGGCTTGTATTCTTCATTGCTCTTCATTTCAGGCTGCAAAGCAACAAAATATGATTCTTTTCTATACCCACTGTATTGCTGGTCATTGGCAAAAACAAAAATGCACAGTATTAAAACGCATGAAAAGTGCATAAAAACATGCTACAAAAACACAGTGAAAGACATGTGATTATGCAACAGCACCAATTTGAACCTATACTTAACCACTTGCCGACCACTCCCCGCAGTCTGATGGTGACAGAGTGGCTCAATATCACAAAACGCCGTCATATTAAGGCAGCTGAGATATCCCTCACTGTGAGTGCGCGCGCTGCCAGAGGCGCACTTGCACGCTCACTGTGTTCGGGGGGGGGCAGGGAGTGGGTAGGGCGGACTCGATCGCCGCCGGCTACCCGTGATGCCCCCCCCGCAGTGAAAGAACGGAGGTCCGTGTAAGTAAATACGGATCTCCGTTCTGTTAGGGGGGAAGGCTGTGATCACAGGCTTCCTGTATATGGAAGCCGTGATCACCCCCTTCCCCCAGCCAGGCCAGCCCACACACAGTTAGAACACGCCCAGGGAACACAGTTAACCCTTAGAGCACCCCCTCCAGGTTAACCCCTTAACTGCCAATGGCATTTACACAGTAATCGGTGCATTTTTATAGCACTGATCGCTGTATAAATGCCAATGGTCCCAAAAAAGTGTCAAAATGGTCTGACATGGCCACTGTAATATCGCAGTACCACTACAAATTGCAGATCACCGCCATTACTAGTAAAAAAATGTAAAAAAAATAAAAACCCCAGAAATAAATTCTCCGTAAACGCGGCAACTTTTGCGCAAACCAATCAATAAACGCCGATTGCGATTTTTTTTCCCAAAAATATGAGGAAGAATATAAATCGGCCAAAACTGATGGAAAAAAAATGTTTTTTTAATATTTTTTTTGATTTGTATTTTAGCAAAAAGTAAGAAATTTTTTTTTTTTTTTTAAATTGTCGCTTTTCTTTTGTTTATAGCGGTGATCAGAAATGACGCAGAGGGGATCAAATACCACCAAAAGAAAGCTCTATCTGTGGAAAAAAAAGGATGCAAATTTAGTTTGGGTACAACGTAGCACGACTGCGCAATTATCAGTTAGAGCGAAGAAGTGCCGAATCGCAAAAAGTGCTCTGGTCCTAAAGTAAAAAATCCTTCCGGGGCTGAAGTGGTTAAAGGATAAGTTCACTTTTTTGAAAAAAAATAATAAATGCACATTCTTTTTCAGGTAAAAAAAATGGGAATTTATTATTTTTTTCTTCTGGAACCTGTAAAGCATTGCACCAGCGATCAGAAGATTGCTGGTACCATGCAGGTCTCCTTCAGATCTGTCAGTATAGCTATCCCGTACGGGCAAGCAGATACACTGGCAGGAAGAAGTCAATGAACAACCATTGAGAACTACAAGCCAGCAAATGCAAATGAAGTCAGGGCTTGTAGTTCATTCACACACAGAGCTGTGTGAATGAATGATGCGGCCGTGTGGACGGAGCCCCACACTGTCACGCTGATTTTAAAAAGTGACAGCTAGTATGGGAGACTTCTTCCCGAACTGCTGCCACAGAGAGGGAGGGCAGTGGGCATCGGCTGCAGCATTTGGAACATGTTTCATATTCCACCCTAAAAATGGGTGGAACATATAACATGTTCCCAAAGGTGAACTTATCCTTTAAGCCTTAGTTATGTATAGTTGTAATGGTTCCTCTCCTGTAACAAAATGGCTTACTCTGATTTAACTACCCCCTTCTCAGTTTGCAGAAGAAATTGTCGCAAGTCAAAAAGCGCATGCCTTCCCGGAGAACACCAGAATCATCTAGTCCTTTCCTTTCCTCTCCGACTTTCTGACTGTGTCTGACACTTCCCATTATTTTACTGGATTTCAGTTCCTGTAATTATGGAGGTTCAACATCTTATGTGGGTGTTACCAAAGGAAGTCTACATGCAAATACAGTCTGCCTAGGAACGTTCACTCCTCCAGGCTGACATTAACTCATCAAGGCATTTTAATTTTTGCATAACTCCTCCCAAGTAGACACATGTGTATAAATTCATATGTTAAAAATTCAAATGTATAAAGACATGATGTTAAAATATATAACATCCTATAGGCTTGACACATTTAGTGGAATTCGCTCCACTTCCTCAGGAGAAAGATGCATGGTGCATAACTGTAAAGAGTATATGTATAAAAAAACAATATAATGATATGATAAATGGCAGAGAAAGAAAGCCCACCCAAAAGAAGAGATGACCTTCCCTGCTATACTCACAATCAGCTTGTAGTTCAACACATGATATAGTAGAATGAGGGCAGTCTGGGGGTGTCTGCACCGGGAACTGTGGGAACACTAACCGGACTCCAAGGCACATATAGGAGGACCTCACAGAAAATAAATATCTCCATTGTGTAGTCAATAGTGGCATGACTATCAGTTTCAGGTAAGGTACTGTACAAATGTACATGCGTGCATGATTGTTATCATGGATATAATAAGTACCTGAGTGATATAAATGAAATGGTAGCTAAAAAAAAAAATAAACGGAAAAAAAGGGGGATTAGAAAACAGAAAAACCCAAATATAGGAGATATGTGCTATTGTGTCTCCACAGAATAAAAAAATATACACTGAGCAAAATTATAAACACAACACTTTTGTGTTTGCTCCTATTTATCATGAGCTAAACCCTAAGATATATTACTTTTTCTATGTACACAAAAGGCTTATTTCTCACAAATATTGTTCACAAATCTGTCTAAATCTATGTTAGTGAGCACTTTGCCGAGATAACCCATCCACCTCACAGGTATGGCATATCAAGATGCTGATTAGACAGCATGATTATTGCACAGGTGTGCCTTAGGCTGGCCACAATAAAATGCCATTCTAAAATGTGCAGTTTTATCTTACAGCACAATGCCACAGATGTCGCAAGTTTTGAGGGAGCGTGCAATTGGCGTGCTGACTGCAGGAATCTCCACCGGAGCTGTTGCCCTTGAATTGAAAGTTAATTTCTCTACCCTTGAATTTAATGTTGATTTCTCTACCATAAGCCATCTCCAAAGGTGTTTCAGAGAATTTGGCAGTACATCCAACCAGTCTCACAACCTCAGACCACGTGTAACCACACCAGCCCAGGACCTCCACATCCAGCATCTTCACCTCCAAGATCTTCTGAGACCAGCCACCCGGACAGCTGCTGCAACAATTGGTTTGCATAACCAAAGAATTTCTGCACAAACTGTCAGAAACCGTCTCAGGGAAGCTCATCTGCATGATCGTCGTCCTCATTGGGGTCTCGACCTGACTGCAGTTCGTCATCATAACCGACTTGAGTGGGCAAATGCTCACATTTGATGGCGTCTGGCACTTTGGAGAGGTGTTCTCTTCATGGATGAATCCCGGTTTTCACAGTACAGGGCAGATGACAGACAGCTTGTATGTCGTTGTGTGGGTGAGCTGTTTGCCGATGTCAACCTTGTGGATCAAGTGGCCCATGGAGGCGGTGGGGTTATGGTATGGACTGGCGTATGCTATGGACAACGAACACAGGTGCATTTTATTGATGGCATTTTGAATGCAGAGATACCATGACGAGATCCTGAGGTCCATTGTTGTGCCATTCATCCACAACCATCACCTCATGTTGCAGCATGATAATGCACGGCCCCATGTTGCAAGGATCTGTACACAATTCCTGGAAGCTGAAAACATCCCAGTTTTTGCATGGCCAGCATACTCACCGGACATGTCACCCATTGAGCATGTTTAGGATGATCTGGATCAGCGTATACGACAGCGTGTTCCAGTTCCTGCCAATATCCAGCAATTTCGCACAGCCATTGAAGAGGAATGGACCAACATTTCACAGGCCACAATCAACAACCTGAGCAACTCTATGCAAAAGAGATGTGCTGCACTGCGTGAGGCAAATGATGGTCACACCACATACTGACTGGTTTTTGGACCGCCCGAACCCCTTCCCCCAATACAGTATAACTGCACATTTTAGAGTGGCCTTTTATTGCGGCCAGCCTAAGGCACGCCTGTGCAATAGCCATGTCTAATCAGCATCTTGATATGTCACACTTGTGAGGGGGATGGATTATCTTGGCAAAGGAGAAGTGCTCACTAACATAGATTTAGACAGATTTGTGAACAAAATTTGAGAGAAATAGGCCTTTTGTGTACATAGAAAAAGTCATAGATCTTTGCGTTCAGTTCATGATTAATAGGGGCAAACACAAAAGTGTTGCGTTTATAATTTTGCTCAATGTATATGTATATATATTTTAAAAATTGAATTACTGAAAGACCAGTGGAGCACAAAATAAATGGAAGTGTGTAAATGGACATGTTCCTAAACTGGATGGGAAAAATTATAATGTAAATAGTGAACAATGTGAAACCATATTAATAAAATTATCCCTGGAGAGGGGTAGTGAAAATCAGTAAAGAAGCTGAAAAGACAAAAGGTATGGATAAATACCTCGTTCCATATAGTATAGCCATGATCCAGGATGTGGTGCAAAAAGTCCCAATGTGGGGGAGAGAGAAAAAGGAAAGAGAGTGTAGTCCTCAAGGTGGTGGTATATATAATGCCAGAGTAAAACGGGTTGCTCTCAGTGTCACGCTGGCGTTCACAACAAGGGGAGGCACTAACACCTGGGCGGTATTGTCACCCCGACACTTGGCACCAACAACTCCCTTGTAGGATGAAAGCCAGTGTCAAAACCATGAGGCGGCATGATGGCGTCACACACACACGTATGATGTCAAATATCCGGCATGGGAGGAATGGTGCCAATGCACATCGGGCAAAAACCTGCCCACACCCCTGCAACAGAGAGAGGGGGAGGGCTCCCGGAGCGCATCGTAGCTCCCAGAAGCAGACAGAACCACACAGCCCTACACATACAAAAGACACGTAGTCAGCGAAAGGAGGAAAAAACATCATAAAGTAAAGGCATACTAATGAATATAAACAAAAATAGCACTATGAAAACCACAGATCTGTACATAAATTTAAGACCACAAAGAATGTGGTCTGATAACTAAGAGAGCAACCATAGAGGTTTCATCTGACGTACCAGCTGGGTTGTATTCAGGATGCTATGTACAGCACCCTGTTGGCCACTCCAACCAGGCATGATCTGTCTGCATTGTCCAGAGAAGCACCAAGAACCAATGATGATGTGACTGGGTCTAAAATATAGTATGTAATGAACATGAAAAGCTTTTTTAAATTTCATTAACGCGTTGATGAAGTAGGGGTTGGAGGGAAGTGAGGAGCTAGTGAAGGCAAATATAAACAGAATAAACTTCAGGTTTAAAGTAAAAACTGGCTATGCTCTTTAGATGAGGAACATGCTTTCACAGTTGGTATGCATTGTATAGTTACAAAAAAAATACCATTTATGAAATATTCATGCTGTCTCCCAATGGCCTTACAAAGAATAATAAACAATAAGTACAGTGGGCACTGTCCTGAATATCTAGCAAAAGAAATCGAACAATCCACAAGGTGTGAAGAACAATATCCTAGAGACTTAATTATTGATAGTGCAGAAATCCATGTGTGGTTGGACCTTAGTGAGGAATTATTATGAGAAAAACATGCTTTTGTAGACCTTCACAAGAAACGTAATTGTAACATCCTTAGAACTTCAATCATTTCAGCTTAAAAGGGATTTTTTTTCTATTTATTTCCTTTCTTTTTAAAGCATTTTAGGCTGCTCCCTTCCCTTCTCCCACCGCTTTCCAGCCACATCTGCTTGGAAGAAATAAATCTGGGAGCCATGCAGAGGGTGGGGAGTTGACAGTCATTAGAAGCTGATGCTGCACTTCTTCCAAATGAATGACAGCTCTTCATTCAAAGCTTTTCCAGTCATATCTCTGAGTAGAGGACAAGTTGACAGGTAATGGAAGAACAAAAGGTCACAGCACAAGTTGAATATCGGAACAGAAAGGGGTATCACATGACCCACAAATTTATGATAAAAATTACAAAATCTTGTCTAGGTATTAACACTTTTAGCTTTCAGCTCTGCAATTCTATATTAAAATCCAACCAGGGTGTATGTGTGTGTATATACTGTACATACAGTGGGTACGGAAAGTATTCAGACCTCCTTAAATTTTTCACTCTTTGTTATATTTGTTATATTGCAGCCATTTGCTAAAATCATTTAAGTTCATTTTTTTCCCTCATTAATGTACACACAGCACCCCATATTGACAGAAAAACACAGAATTGTTGACATTTTTTTGCAGATTTATTAAAAAAGAAAAACTGAAATATCACATGGTCCTAAGTATTCAGACCCTTTGCTCAGTATTTAGTAGAAGCACCCTTTTGATCTAATACAGCCATGAGTCTTTTTGGGAAAGATGCAACACGTTTTTCACACCTGGATTTGGGGATTCTCTGCCATTCCTCCTTGCAGATCCTCTCCAATCCAGTCAGGTTGGATGGTAAACATTGGTGGACAGCCATTTTTAGGTCTCTCCAGAGAGCTCAATTGGGTTTAAGTCAGGGCTCTGGCTGGGCCATTCAAGAACAGTCACGGAGTTGTTGTGAAGCCACTCCTTCATTATTTTATCTGTGTGCTTAGGGTCATTGTCTTGTTGGAAGGTAAACCTTCGGCCCAGTCCAAGGTCCTGAGCACTCTGGTGAAGGTTTTCGTCCAGGATATCCCTGTACTTGGCGGCATTCATCTTTCCCTCGATTGCAACCAGTCGTCCTGTCCCTGCAGCTGAAAAACACCCCCACAGCATGATGCTGCCACCACCATGCTTCACTATTGGGACTGTCTTGGACAGGTGATGAGCAGTGCCTGGTTTTCTCCACACATACCGCTTAGAATTAAGGCCAGAAAGTTCTATCTTGGTCTCATCAGACCAGAGAATCTTATTTCTCACCATCTTGGAGTCCTTCAGGTGTCTTTTAGCAAACTCCTTGTGGGCTTTCATGTGTCTTACACTGAGGAGAGGCTTCCGTCGGGCCACTCTGCCATAAAGCCCCGACTGGGGGAGGGCAGCAGTGATGGTTGACTTTCTACAACATTCTCCCATCTCCCGACTGCATCTCTGGAGGTCAGCCACAGTGATCGTTGGGTTCTTCTTTACCTCTCTCACCAAGGCTCTTCTCCCCCGATAGCTCGGTTTGGCCGGATGGCCAGCTCTAGGAGGGGTTCTGGTCGTCCCAAACGTCTTCCATTTAAGGATTATGGAGGCCACTGTGCTCTTAGGGACCTTAAGTGCAGCAGAATTTTGTAACCTTGGCCAGATCTGTGCCTTGCCACAATTCTGTCTCTGAGCTCTTCAGACAGTTCCTTTGACCTCATGATTCTCATTTGCTCTGACATGCACTGTGCGCTGTAAGGTGTTATATAGACAGGTGTGTGGCTTTCCTAATCAAGTCCAATCAGTATAATCAAACACAGCTGGACTCAAATGAAGATGTAGAACCATCTCAAGGATGATCAGAAGAAATGGACAGCACCTGAGTGTCACAGCAAAGGGTCTGAATACTTAGGACCATGTGATATTTCAGTTTTTCTTTTTTAATAAATCTGCAAAAATGTCAACAATTCTGTGTTTTTCTGTCAATATGGGGTGCTGTGTGTACATTAATGAGGAAAATAAATGAACTTAAATGATTTTAGAAAATGGCTGCAATATAACAAAGAGTGAAAAATTTAAGGGGGTCTGAATACATTCCGTACCCACTGTATATATATATACAGTATACTATATATATATATACAGCATATACACACACCTACACACTGTATATACACTCACTGGCCACTTCATTAGGTGGCAGCAACTCAATGCATTTAGGCATCTAGACATGGTGAAGACGACTTGCTGAAGTTCAAACCGAGCATCAGAATCAGGAAGAAAGGGGATTTAAGTGGCTTTGAAGGTACCATGGTTGTTAGTGCCAGACGGGCTGGTGGGAGTATTTAAAAAACGGATGATCTACTGGGATTTTCGCGCACAACCATCTCTAGGGTTTACAGAAAATGGTCCAAAAAAGAGAAAATATCCAGTTAGTGGCAGTTGTGTGGGAAAAAAATACCTTGTTGATTTCAGAGGTCAGAGGAGAATGGGCAGACTGGTTCGAGATGATAGTAACTCAAATATCCACTTGTTACAACCAAGGTATGCAGAAAACCATCTCTGAATGCACAACACATCGAACCTTGAAGCAGATGGGCTACAGCAGAAGACCAGACCGGGCGCCACTCCTGTCAGCTAAGAATGGGTAACTGAGGCTACAATTCGCACAGGATCACCAAAATTGGATAATAGAAGATTGGAAAAATGTTACCTAATCTGATGAGTCTTTATTTGAGCTGCAACATTCAGATGGTAGGGTCAGAATTTGGTGTAAACAACATGAAAGCATGGATCCATCCTGCCTTGTATCAACGGTTCAGGCTGCTGGTGGTGGTGTAATGGTGTGGGGTGTGGGGGATAGTTTCTTTGCACACTGTGGCTCTCTTAGTACCGATTGAGCATCATTTAAACACCACGGCCTACCTGAGTATTGTTGCTGACCATGTCCATCCCTTTATGACTATAGTGTACCCATCTTCTGATGGCTACTTCCAGCAGGATAATGCACCACATCACAAAGCTCAAATCATCTCAAACTTGCAATGACAATGAGTTCACTGTACTCCAATGGCCTCCACAGTCACCAGATCTCAATCCAATAGAGCGCCTTTGGGATGTGGTGGAACAGGAGATTTGCATCATGGATGTGCAGTCAAAAATCTACAGCAACTGCTTGATGCTATCATGTCAATATGGACCAAAATCTCAGAGAAATGGTTCCAACACCTTATTAAATCTATGCCATGAAGAATTAAGGCAGTTTTTAAAGGCAAAAGGGGGCCCAACCCAGTACTTAGCAAGGTGTACCCAATACAGTGGTTGGTGAGCGTATTTTATATATATATATATATATATATATATACTGAATATGCGGTATATAGTTACATAGTTACATGGTTACATAGTTGGTGAAGTTGAAAAAAGTCCATCCAGTCCAACCTGTATGTGTGCTTATATGTTAATAGTACATTGTATACCGCTGTATGTTGTGGTCATTGAGGTGCCCATCTAATAATTTTTTAAAATTATTGATGCTCCCCGCTGAGACCACTGCTTGTGGAAGAGAATTCCGCATCCTTACCGCTCTTACAGTAAAGAACCCTCTATGCAGTTTAAGGTTAAACCGCTTCTCTTCTAATTTTAGTGAATGACCGCGTCTCTTTTTAAATTCCCTTTCACGGGAAAGCTTTTTCCCTATAGTGGGGTCACCAGTACAGTATTTGTACATTGAAGTCATATCCCCTCTCAAGCGTCTCTTCTCCAGAGAGAATAAGTTCAATACTTGTAGTCTTTCCCCATAGTTGAGATCCTCCAGTCCCTTTATTAGCTTTGTTGCCCTTCTCTGGACTCTCTCCAGTTCCAGCACATCCCCCCTGAGGACTGATGCCAAGAATTGGACAGTATACTCAAGATGGGGCAGGACCAGGGTCTTGTATAGTGGGAAAATTGTTGTTTCATCTCTGGAGTTAATCCCCTTTTTAATGCATGCCCATATTCTATTAGCTTTGCTTACAGCAGCTTGGCATTGCATGCCATTGCTGAGCCTGTCATCTACTAGGACCCCCATGTCCTTTTCCATCCTAGATTCCCCCAGAGGTTCTCCTCCTAGCGAGTAAACTGTATTAATATTTTTGGCACCCAAATGCATTATTTTACATTTTCCAACATTAAACCTCATTTGCCATGTAGTTGCCCACCCCATTCATTTGTTTAGGTCTTCTTGCAAGGTTTCCACATCCTGCATAGAAGTTATTGCCCTGCTTAGCTTTGTATCATCTGAAAATACTAAGATTGGGCTGTTTATCCCATTCTCATTATCCTTTATGAATAAATTAAATAGGATTGGTCCCAGGACAGAACCTTGGGGGACACCACTTTCCACACCAGATTATTCCGAATACTCTCAATTTATCACCACCCTCTGAACTCACCCCAGTAGCCAGTTTTCGATCCTTGCCCTCACCATTTGGTCCATGCCGACAG
>BLSH010153293.1:450796-466496 GCA_018402905.1 Glandirana rugosa
GTGGGGTTTTGTGTAAGACGATGAGGAGGACTCATATCGCTATGGTGGACACACTTTGAAAATGTGTCGGACCGGTGTATGTCTTCGGGTTGTACGTCCCTCGTGGTAGTCCACTAGATCCTCGTATTTAATGTGTATATTAAAGAACTGATGGAGAACGTGAAAACTTCCTGGACTTCGTGGTCCTGTTACCTTTATGGATTTTTTACTGGGGTAAAACCTTTCATTTGTGGGGTTGTATATAAGATCCTCCGTATTACTCAGAAAACTTGTACAGTAAAAAAGGTGTTCAAAAACCTTTTAAAACCTTTAAACAAAATGTGCTTCAACAGGTCACACATGTGGTATCGCCATACTTGGGAGGAGTAGCAGAATATTTTGTGGGGTGTCATTTTTGCTATGTACATGCTGTGTGTTAGAAATGTTGTATAAATGGACAACTTCGTGTAAAACAAATTTCCAAAATTTTCCAAAAACTTGTGGAAAAAATGACATGTTCAAAAGACTCATTATGCCTCCTAGAATATATGTTGGGGTGTTTACTTTCCAAAATGGGGTCATTTTTTAGGTATTTCCATTGTCCTGGTGCTTCAGGTCCTTCAAAAGTGCAAGAGGTAGTCAAGAAATTATATGTGTAATTTATGCTCCTAGATCACCTGATGGTGCTCCCTGCATGTTGGGCTTCTGTATGTGGCCAGGCTGTGTAAAAGTTTCACACAGGTGGTATCGCTATACTCAGGAGGAGTAGCAGAATGTGTTTTGGGGTGTAATTTGTGGTATGCATATGCTGGGTGTGAGAAATAACCTGTTAACATATGACGATTTTGTGAAAAAAAAAAAGAAAAAAGAAAAAAAAAATCTTCATTTTGCAAAGAATTGTGGGAAAAAATTACAACTTCATAAAATTCACCATGCCCCTTACTAAATACCTTGGAATGTCTACTTTCCAAAAAGGGGTCATTTGGGGGGTATTTGTACTTTCCTGGCTTGTTAGGGTCTCAATAAATGAGATTGGCCATCAGTACATCAGGTGTGATCAATATTCAGTGATTGGCACCATAGCTTGTAGACACTATAACCTTCACAAAGACCAAATAATATACACTAATTTGTTTCTTTTTACCAAAGATATGTAGCAGTATAAATTTTGGCCAACATTTATGAAGAAAAATTACTAATTTGCAAAATTGCATAAAATAAACTAAGAAAAATTAATTTTTTTACAAAATTTTCAGTCTTTTTTTAATTATAGCGCAAAAAATAAAAAACACAGTGGTGAATAAATACCTCCAAAAGAAAGCTCTATTTGTGTGAAAAAAGGATGCAAATTTCATATGGGTACAGTGCTGCATGACTGAGTAATTGTCATTCAAAATGTGAGAGCACTGAAAGCTGAAAACTGGTCTAGTTGTTAACCACTTGCCGACCGCCCGCCACAGCGTGACGGCGATAAGGTGGTTCATTATCGCGAACCGCTGTCACAGGAAGGTGGCCGCGATAACTAGCATTGTGAGCGTGTGCCGCCGAAGGCGCGCCCGCGCAGTCACTGTGTTCGGGGGGAGCAAGGGAGCGGGTGCGGCGGACTCGATCGCCGCCGGCTACCCACGATGGCCCCCCCGCACTGAAAGAACGGAGGTCCGTGTAAGTAAACACGGACCTCCGTTCTGTGAGAGGGGGAAGGGCTGTGATCACAGCCTTCCTCTACATGGAAGCTATGATCACTTCCCTTCCCCTGCTAGGGCAGCACACATACAGTTAGAACACGCCCAGGGAACACAGTTAACCCTTAGAGCGCCCCCTGCAGGTTAACCCCTTCACTGCCAATGGCATTTACACAGTAATCAGTGCATTTTTATAGCACTGATCGCTGTATAAGTGCCAATGGTCCCAAAAAAGTGTCAAAATGGTCCAACATGTCTGCTGAAATATCGCAGTACCGCTAAAAATCGCAGATCGCCGCCATTACTAGTAAAAAAAATACAATAAAATAAAAACCCCAGAAATGAATTCTCATCATCCGTAAACTCGGCAACTTTTGCGCAAACCAATCAATAAACGCCGATTGCAATTTTTTTTACCAAAAATATGAGGATGAATATAAATCGGCCAAAACTGATGAAAAAAATTTTTATTTATATTTTTTTTTGGATTTGTATTTTAGAAAAAAAGTAATAAATTTGGGTCTTTTTGTAAAATTGTTGCTCTTCTTTTGTTTATAGCGGCGATCAGAAATGATGCAGAGGTGATCCAATACCACCAAAAGAAAGCTCTATTTGTGGGGAAAAAAGGACGCAAATTTTGTTTGTGTACAACATCGCACGACCACGCAATTCTCAGTTAAAGCGACGCAGTGCCGAATCGCAAAAAGTGCTCTGGTCCTAAAGTGTGAAATCCTTCCGGGGCTGAAGTAGTTAAGGGGGTTTAAGTGCCCAGTGGTCAAGTAGTTAACAGTACAGTCTTGGTTTTATATATATATGTATTCAAACATATACATGTTTAATGATGTACTCTTGTTGGCTTTCGCTCAGAACTATAGTGGGCATATCCCGCATAGTAAACCAAGAAGATGCTGCAGAATTATATCTTCCAGCTTGCCTGGGGGTGGTTTTATGTTCAGCTCATTCTGAGACCAAGGATCTTTGAGGTACCCAGAGAAGGTTCCTCCACTACATGCATGAAGTATTCCATGCATCTACATTTAGGTCACACTGAAGAATGTCTAATGCATACCATAAATGTAGGAGCAGGGAGCTTTAAGACACTGAAAGCCATTGTTTGAAGGGCTAGTGCCACTTGAAGAAAAAGAAAGTATGAAACCAATCTGAATGAACACAGACTGGCAGAAGCGTTAATGGATTTTTTGGAGGTCACCTTAGGTGCCATGAAGGACAAAGATTTTCCGAAATAATATCACCCAAGCACATTTTCTGTCTAACATGCACTTAATAAATGGAATTTCACCCCTGATAACTGCAGGCTCAACTCCTGTTGCTCTTTCTTCATTTTCAGATATGTATATGACAAACGTTTTTGGTTCCCTTTTCCCAACACTAGCAAAGTACTAGTACCACAAGCGAAATATATTCAAACTAGCTATAGTGGTGTTTGCTTTGGAAGGCAACCTACAATATAAATGCAATTATTAGGTAATGGATGTATATTTTCTAAACAGTTAGGCTGCTTTTACACTGGAGGCACGCGAGCGTTAGCGGCAAAGCGCCACTAGGTTTAACAGAGCTTTACCGTTGTTTAGCGGTGCTTTTTGGCCGCTAGTTGGGCACTTTTAACCACTTCACCCCCGGAAGAATTTCCCAGTTTAGGACCAGAGCACTTTTTGCGATTTGGCACTGTGTCGCTTTAACTGACAATTGCGCGGTCGTGTTATTTTGCACCCCAAACAAAATGTGCGTCCTTTTTTACCCACAAATAGAGCTTTCTTTTGGTGGTATTTGATCACGTCTGCGTCATTTCTGATCACCGCTATAAACAAAAGAAGAGCGACCATTTTGCAAAAAAACCCAAATTTCTTACTTTTTGCTAAAATTCAAATCCAAAAAAAAATATAAAAAGACACTTTTTTTTTCACTGGTTTTGGCCGATTTATATTCTTCCTCATATTTGTGATTAAAAAAATCGCAATCGGCGTTTATTGATTGGTTTGCTCAAAAATGGGCGCGTTTACGGATGGTGAGAATTCATTTCTGGGGTTTTTTTTTTTTTTACTAGTAATGGCAGTGATCTGCGATTTTTAGCGGTACTGCGATATTGCAGCGGACATGTCGGACTTTTTTGACACTTTTTTGGGACCAATAACATTTATTCAGCGATCAGAAATTGAAATGTCCACTGATTACTGTATAAATGTCATTGGCAGTGAAGGGGTTAACCTGCAGGGGGAGATCTAGGGGTTAACTGTTTTCCCTGGGTGTGTTATTACTGTGGGGGGGTTAGGCTACCATGGGCATGAGAGATCTAACTGATCCCGTGTTTACATTGGTGGTTCCCCATTCTTTGCCTGTGGCTGCTCATCGCGGCTCACTGGCGGACATCCTCAGGAGTGTGGCAGTGCGCGCACGCCCCCTAGCGGCCATTCGCAGATCGCCGTCTTTTTACGGTGATTCGCGGCCAGCATCCACACTGCCGCCGTAAATATGCGGTAGGCAGTGTGGAACTGGTTAAACCCCAAGAATGGATTAACAAGTGGTTAAAAGCACAAGTGTTGTGGTGCTTCGGAAGCGCTTTTCAGGCACTTCGGAAGCGCTATTCATTCATTCCAATGGGCAGGGGCGGTTGCAAACCACCCCAAAGATGCTGCCTGCAGGACTTTTTCTCCCGTCCCATAAGCGCACCGCACCAGCGTGAAAGCACTCAGGCTTTCACACTGGGGTGGCAGGAGAGGAAGTTTTCAGGCGCTTTACAGGCGTTATTTTTAGGTGTAAAATGCCTGAAAACTGTCTCAGTGTGAAAGGGGTCTTAAGCTTTTATAAGCTTTTACTATAAATTCTCAAAGCTGATAAAACCTCATCATAGGTCAATCTGTGGGTATAGCAAGATAAGTTATAATTATAACTCATGGTCCTGTCTTTGGTTCAGGGGTTATGATGCCTTCCCTTGGACATATAAAAAAAACTCACAACGTCCATGTTTACACAAGCATTTCAATTTTCTATCCAAGAGCAGGAAATTGCCATCCATATATAGTATACTGTATATACTTAGAAGTATCAAGCCTAGTGTGTCCTATTAGGAGTTACTCTATAAAGTCCAAATTGAGGCTGAGCTCCTCACAGTACTTTGACTAATGATGGGTGCTAGTGTAGAAAGTGTAGCACCCCCTAGCATTGCTAGAGTGCTAGTGTTAATGCTTGTTAGTGTAGGTAAATTCAGGCTTGGCTGCCAGCCAAGCCTGTGTGTTTTTTCTGGGTCAGGGTTGAGGGACTCAGGGAGGCTAGTATTACTCATAGGCAGCATCTCTGATGCCCCCTCTCCACTTTTGAAAATTATCAGAAGATTCCACAAGAATGGGAGTGGAGGGGAGGAGGAGCTGCCTGAAGTATTCATGAGAACCCTGACCAATCCCCAACAGATGGGTTGGCAGGGGGCAGACCCCGTCAAATACTCAGAGTCAGCTCAGCTGGAGCAGTGGAGTTCTGGTGGAGGCTGGGGATGGAGTGTTAGGCTGTCGGAGGCCTTTGAGAGTAACCCCCTAGTCTGAGGGGGGTGAAGTCAGGTCTGGGCTCGGGTGCGGAAGGGACCCCTCTTCAAGATACACAGGGGCGATCCCGACCAGGAGGCATGAGAGAAAGGAGAAGACAGTAGGAGAACACTGTTGGGCAAATATCCAGGGAAGAAGACAGCCAGGAGGGCTGGGGCGTGTTACAGTCATAGGCATGCCTGAAGGGACTGGGTGCAAGGAGTCTGGGATGGATGCAGAGTTAGTCTGGGAGGACTGTGAACTTTTAGCCAGGAGGGCTATTGAAAGGGGCAGCTGCAGCCAAGCAGGCTGGCAATGCTTGAAGAGGTCGTACTGGAATCAGTAGCCACAGGAATAGGGCAGCTAAGCAGTGGGCCTTCTTTCTTGCTACACTACCAAAGGGGCCTGCGGTCCCTGCCTGCAAAGGGCAATTGCTCTGGATCTAACTGAGTCTATGTTGGATCATCCTTACAGTGCTAGCTGGTCCTGGGAGATGTAGTTCTACAAGCAAGATTGTACTGGAGGTAGAAGAGAAAGTGTATATACTGTGTGTATGTAGTTCATGTTCCTGAAGAATTATTTTTGGGCTGATCAAGTGGGAGTCCCATAATACCCTATCCCCTATCCAAGTTCAACTCCCCTAAATAAAATACAAAAAAAACAAAGCGGCAAGGACTGATTCCTGACTCCAGCATGTGTGCAAAATTTGTGTGCCTGGCTGTGCAGGGTGGGAGATACCCATATTCACCAGTGGCTCCTACGGGGGTAGCGCTGCAAAAGCAACAGATGATACCGTGCCAGAACTAGACACAAAGATGGCTATGTCACTATGTTACCTTGACAAAGGGAATCTGTGAGGCCCCAAAACGTTTACATACCCTGGCAGAATTTATGATTTCTTCGCCATTTCTCAATCATAATGACAACAGAAACTACCGAAATGACCCTGATCAAAAGTTTACATACCCCAGTTCTCAACCACTTCAGCCCCGGAAGGATTTCCCACCTTAGGACCAAAGCACTTCTTGCGATATGGCGCTGCATCGCTTTAACTGACAATTGCGCAGTCGTTCTACGTTGTACCCAAACTAAATTTGCGTCCCTTTTTTCCCCACAAATAGAGCTTTCTTTTGGTGGTATTTGATCACCTCTGCATCATTTCTGATCATCGCTACAAACAAAAAAAGAGCAACAATTTTGCAAAAAAACTATATTTCTTACTTTTTGCTAAAATACAAATCCAAAAAAAAATATAAAAAAACAAATTTATTCATCAGTTTGGCTGATTTATATTCTTCCTTATATTACAACAAACTTACCACCGTCCATGACCTATTTATCACAAACTCCTTCAACCTACTTGCAATTACGGAGACCTGGCTTCAAGATTCTGACTTTTCTTCCTCGGCTGCCCTCTCCCATGGTGGCCTCCAATGGACTCACTCTCCGAGGATTAGTGGACAGAAAGGAGGTGGTGTTGGATTCCTCCTATCCCCTCAAAGCACTTTTCAAGTTCTTCATCCACCCCCTTCTCTGTCCCTCTCCTCCTTTGAAGCTCCCTGTATTCGTCTATTTTCTCCAGTTTTGTTGAGAATTGCTGTGATATATCGGCCTCCTGGACCGATATCAAGCTTTTTTCATGACTTCTCTGCCTGGCTACCCTACCTTCTTTCTTCTGAAATTCCAACAATCATTCTTGTTGACTTCAACATCCCTGCTAATCTTAACACTGCTACTTCTAACTTTCTGAGGCTAACCTCCTCTTTTGACCTAAAACAATGGACACATGCTTCTACTCACTCTGATGGCAACTGCCTTGATCATATATTCTCCTACCTATGCACTCCAGCCAACCTCTCCAACATTCCTTTTCCTCCCTCTGATCACCATCTTATTAGTTTCACTCTCTCCTTGTCTTCCTCCTCCTTGCCTTCCAGCTACCAAACAATTACCCGTAGAACAGTGGTTCTCAACTCCTGTCCTCAGGACCCACCAACACGCCAGATTTTAAGTATTACCTTGGGGAGATGCAGACTAGAATACTGCAATCACTGAGCAGCAAATGATATCACCTGTGATGTATTTCAGTTATCCTGCAAACCTGGCCTGTTAGTGGGTCCCGAGGACAGGAGCTGAGAACCACTGCCGTAGAAACATTCGCCATCTCAAACCTTCTCTTCTTTTTTCTGCTACAGATTGTCTCTACGACAAAATCTCATCCTTGTCCTGTCCTGACTTGGCCACTTCTATATACAACAGCTCACCGTCATCCACCCTAGATACCTTGGCCCCCTCACTACACACAGAATCAGGCCCCGACCGCTACAACCCTGGCACACAGACAATACCAGAAGCCTCAAAAAAAAAAGAGCTGCGCTCTTGAGTGTCTGTGGCGCAAAACTAAGTCACAGCAAGATTTCAGCCAATATAAATCTGCCCTCCAAAAATACTATTCTTGCCTCCACACTGCCAAACAGACCTACTTTATCACTCTTATTTACAATGTCTCACTGAGCCCCCAACAACTCTTTTCTACCTTTAACGTCCTTTAATAACCTTCTTGATCCCCTTCAGTCTGGATTTCGTCCACAGCACTCCACAGAAACTGCTCTCCTAAAAATCACAAGCCACTTACTAACAGCTAAAACCAATGGTCATTATTCCATACTCTTACTCTTGGACCTCTCCGCTGCCTTTAATACAGTTGATCACCCTCCTCCTCAAAAAACTAAATTTGCTTGGTCTCCATGGCTCTGCTCTCCGTTGGTTCGGATCTTACTTATCTCATCGCACCTTCAGTGTCACTTAAAACTCCACTTCCTCCTCTCCAACTCCTCTTACCGTTGGGGTCCCCAAAGGTTCTGTCCTTTGACCCCTACTATTCTCAATCTACATGTCCTCCCTGGGTCAGCTGATAACCTCCCATGGCTTCCGCTATCATTTATATGCCGATGGCACCCAAATCTATCTCTCGACCCCTCAGCTCACCCCATCAGTCTCCTTACGGATCACTGCTTTACTAACTGCCATATCAGCCTGGATGTCACTGCACTTCCTCAAACCGAATATATTTAAAACTGAGCTCATGGTATTTCCTCCCCCAATGTGCCCCTTCCCCTGACTTCTCTGTTAAGATCAATGACACAACTATTAGTGCCTCCCCACATGCCAGGGTGCTAGGGGTAACCCTAGACTCTGAACTGTCCTTTCGGGACCACATTCAATCCCTGTCCAAATCATGCCGCTTCAGCCTCTGCAGCATCTATAGATTTTTAACCAATGACACCAGCAAGCTTCTAATTCACTCTCTGGTTATCTCTTGCCTCGACTACTGCAAGTCTCTCCTCATTGGATTACATTTACATACATTACCCCCCCCCCCTTCATTCCATAATGAATGCTGCTGCAAGACTTATCCACCTTACCAACCACTCAGTGTCCTCCACCCCTCTCTGCCAATCTCTTCATTGGCTTCCACTCGCTAAACAAATAAAATTCGAAGTACAAACAATAATTTACAAAGCCATCTACAACTCTGCCCCCAGCTACTTCTCTAACCTAGTCTCAAAATACCAACCAAGCCGCCCTCTTCATTCCTCCCAAGACCTCCTGCTCTCTAGCTCCCTTGTCACCTCCTCCCATGTTCGCCTCCAGGATCCAGAGCTTCTCCCATCCTTTGGAACTCCCTACCCCAATCTATCCGACTGTCTCCTAATCTATGCATCTTTAAAGAAGCCTATCCTGCTTCTAACTAATACACTGTCTTACTTTCTACATCAGCTCATCCCCCACAGCTATTACCTTTTGTATCAATTGACCCTCCCTCTTAGATTGTAAGCTCTAATGAGCAGGGCCCTCTGATTCCTCTTGTACCAAATTGTGATGTAACTGTACTGTCTGCCTTAATTTTGGAAAGTGCTGAGCAAACTGTTGGTGCTATATAAATCCTGTATAATAATAATATAATAATATGGTATAATTGGTAAAAAAAAAAACCACAATCAGCATTTATTGATTGGTTTGCGCAAAAGTTGCCACATTTACAAACCATGAGAATTCATTTCTGGTTTTCACAATTTTCATTTATTTACTAGTAATGGCGGCGATCTGCGATTTTTATCAGGACTGTGATATTGGGGCGGACATGTCGGACATTTTTGACACCTTTTTGGAACCAATGGCATTTATACAGCGATCAGAAATGTAAATATCCACTGATTACTGTGTAAATGTCATTGGCAGAGTAGGGGATAACCTGCAGGGGGCAGTGAAGGGTTTAACTGTGTTCCTTGTGCATGTTCTAACTGTATGGGGGCTGGGCTGCCAGGAGCACCAGAGATCTAACTGATCCCGAGTACAGAGATCAGTAGATCTCTGACATGCCATCTGACAGAACGGGGAAGCGGCGCTGGCGGAGTGCACTCGCCCCCTAGCATCATGCCCACGAGCGCCGACTATGAGCGGCAATTTGCTGGACAGAGCCACACTGTCACCACTCCAGAGCCTTCACTTTATTCTGTTGTAGCCAATGACAGGTTGACTTGGCCTTGTGTTTTGGATCATTGTCATGTTGAAATGTCCAAGTAAGTCCCATGCACAGCTTCCTGGCTGATGAATGCAAATGTTTCTCCAGTATTTTTTGATAACATACTGCATTCATCTTACCATCAATTTTGACCAAATTTCCTGTGCATTTGTAGCTCTCACATCCCCTAAACATCAGCGATCCGTGTTTCACAGACCGTGTTGACTCCTCGCCAAATGAAGCGTTTATGGCTGTGGCCAAAATGCTCAATGTTGGTCTCATTACTCTGCCAGAAGGTTTGAGGCTTGTCTCTGTGCTGTTTGGCCTATTGTAAGCGGGACACTTTGTGACATTTGCGTAGGAATGGCTTTCTTCTGGCAACTCGACCATGCAGCCCATCTTTCTTCAAATGCCTCCTTATTGTGCATCTTGAAACAGCCACACCACATGTTTTCAGAGAATCCTGTATTTTATCTGAAGTTATTTGTGGGTTTTTCTTTGCATCCTGAACAATTATCCTGGCAGTTGTGGCTGAAACTTTAGTTCGTCTATCTGACTGTGGTTTGGTTTCAACAGAACCCCTCATTTTCCACTTCTTGATTAGAGTATATATATATATATATATATATATATAAAATGAGTTACATAGAGGTTGGTCTACACTGATGCCGCTGGCTAGACTTACTACTGCACAAAATTTCCTTGGTAATCAAATTTTGTCACTAACTAATTAATAACTATGGAACTGGTTTGCTTTCCCAATGTCATTCACGCAGTTTGAAAATGTGTGACACAACATCATTATGAGGTCAACACATGCACGCTCACATGTAAGTTACCTTTGTTTGCATGAACCACCAATGTTCATTTCAAACTGATACAATATACCAAGGTAAACATTTTTAGAGATGACTGCAGGCAACAAATTGCATCCCAGGATCAACTTTAATAAAGTAGTCTATATTTTTGTATTATATTTCGGTATAGAGGAGGGGTGGGGCTGGGTGAGTTGCCTTGAATCTGAATCTGGCACTGAATGTACATTATATCAATATAGACAGGAATGTAACTATAATGTACCAACATGATCAACACAGCCAGACAAGCCTATAGTTTAGGTGGTGACAAAGAAAAGGGTATTCATATTGCTGTGCCAGCTGTGATTAAGTAGAGACATAAAATTCATTAAACAAGGGTGCTGTTTGTCTATTGAAGCTAGGGCAGTGCCTACCAGACTGAGTCTGTGTAAAACCATACATCAGAGATGCATCAAACATTTCCTTTGTTAAAAAAACATGTAAACCATGTTTTCTCAATGAATGGGTAGGGTAGAACAATTCAGATGGAAAAAAAAAAATCCATGTTTTATTTTGCAGTCTGCCCTGCTTTCCTGCTGACAATTGTTGTGTCCTAAATGAATATGCAGCAAATGACCTTGTCATGGAAGGTTATGGTCCATTAAGAAAGCGACAAATTAAATTCTTCAAGGCGTCTGTCGCTGAAGCCTGCCAAGCTATGGAGTATCAGTCAGGGCATCAATCTACAGCCGATGTGCAGCTTATAACATCCGCAGCTGAATTGGAATGTTCAAGGCATCATCAAACTGTGAACGCATGCCAATGTTAAAGTGTGCCCGTCACTTAAAGGACAACACCCGTCAGAACAAAATCAGTGTTAAGTGTATCTCATTTCTTGTAAATATCAGAGGTAACTCTACTTCACAGACGCTGATACCTGGGAAAGATGTCCAACTGTCCTGTCCTGAAATGACCCTGTGGCTTGCATATACTGACTATATGACCCAGAAAAAAAAAGTATGAAAATAAGGAGTTCTGTCGTTTCACTGGCTTTCCTCATCTGCACACTTATTCCAGGTCAGTGACTGAGGTAGTATTGAAACCAAAAGGTCAGCCAGGCACCTAGCTATTTCAGAAAGAGATTAGGAATGGCAGTCTCCATATTTCTTCCAACCCCCCTTCTCCCTCAGAGGAAATCTTCTATATTGTGCTCCCTTTCCCAGAAGTATGCTATAGCCGAAAGACGGCTACAGCGCGTGCCTTGATTCTCGGGAGGGCGTCCATGTATGTCCTCCCGAGCATACGCTGTCTGCGTGCCCTCTGCTGGGCGCGCGCGGCGTGCTCTGTGATCAAGTCAATGAGACTCAGCTGATCACAGATCGGAGTAAGGGACCAATCCCAGCCCATTACCACGTGATCAGCTTTCAGCCAATGAAAGCTGATCACGTGATGTAAACAGAAGATTGGTAATCAGAGGAAAAAAACAAGCTGATCACCAGATCAGAGGGACATTGGCCCCAAACAGGGAGAGCCACTGCTGGTATGCAGTGCCCCCTGCCAGTGCCCACCAGTGCCATCTACAAGTGCACATCAGTGTTTCCTATCTGTGCCCATCAGTGCCACCTACCAGTGCCCATCAGTGCTACCAACCAGTGCTGCCTATCAGTTTTACCTACCAGTGCCTACCAGTGCCCATCAGTGCCATCCACCAGTGCCCATCAGTCCCACCTATCAGTGCTGCCTATCAGTGCCGCCTCATGAGTGACCATCAGTGCCGCCTTATCAGTGCCCATCAGTGCCGCCTTATCAGTGCTCATCAGTGCAGCCTAATCAGCGCACATCAATGAAGGAGAAAGATTACCTGTTTTCGGATAAATGTCCTGAAGATGACCATTTTGCCAAAGCTGCTCTATCTCTTTGAGACTCTCCCAGTATCTATCTCAGGGACTCAACTAAAAAGCCTTCAACGTCTGTTTCTTAGCTTTATTTGGCGCAATAAACAACCCAGAATTGGACGCTCTGTCCTGATGACATCCAGAAACAGAGGAGGTCTAGGGATCCCCGATATAACAAACTATTATCTAGCTTCCCACCTCAGACAAACTCTATCGTGGATGACCAGGCTCCCTGGAAACAGATGGACGGAAATAGAGTCCAGTCAGCTTCACCCGATACGTATATCCTCCTTACTGTTTCTCAAAAGCCCCCTGACTGGACTTAAATCATCCAAGAACATGCTGAACTCTATTACTTTTACACTAGCTATATGGCATAAATGCAATAAAAGGTTTACCCTGATCCCCTCCTGCTCACATTTGATTAATGTCCTATACAACCCTGATATGCCCGACAGTCTGTCCTATACACAAATGTTACCCTGGGCCCAGGCAAATGTATTTCAGCTGAGACACTTAACCAACCCAATTACTCGCAGAATACTCTCTTACGACCAATTAAGGGATGAGAAGAAAGAACTTCCGGTGCACTCTTTCTATGTATACCTCCAATTCCGCCATTTTTTCCAGACCTTAAAACCCACTTTGACACTGGACCAAGCTATGGGATTTGAATGTATAGCTATGCAAGGCCACACCCAAGCCCATTTAATATCATTGTTATACAAATTATTCATGGCATCCACTCCCCTAGATGAGAATACACATAAATATATGACAAAATGGTCAGAAGCACTCCAATGCCCCATACCCTTGACTGTTTGAAGCAGAATCTGGGAAAACGCCTCCAAGACCTCCAGGTGTGTCATGTACAAAGAAAACATTTACAAAATTCTTATGCACTGGTACAGGACTCCAACGTTCTTACACGCTGTCAACTCGTCAATCCCTGCTGGGTGCTGGAGGTGCAGGGAGGGGACTGGCTCCTTGTCTCACATTTTTTGGTCCTGTCCCTTGATACAGACCTACTGGACTATGGTCCAGGGAGTGCTGGAATGGGTCCTTGATACAAATCTGCCTTTGGATCCCTTACAGTATTTACTGGGCCTTCCATTCGGAAATGTTCCCAAGAGCTCTAAAAATTTAGCCACCCATATGCTGACAGCAGCTAGGAGGTTAATCCCTAGGCTTTGGAAATCAGAAGAAGTCCCCACACAATCTCAGCTACTTGCTAATGTGGCTGAGATAAGAGTCATGGAGTATATGACTGCTTTAAATGAAGATAAGACAGACCAATTTCACAAAACATGGAAAGCCTGGGATGACTCGGCCTTCGGTCACCCTCAAACACCCATTACTGACATTACATAAAATCACCATTCAATCCCAGCAGATGACTCAACTAGCAGGTTGTCTAATGTTTGTTTTCTTGTTCGATTTCCCTTCCCCCCTCCCCCCCTTTTTTTTTTTTTTTCCTCTCTTTTTTTTCCCCCTTTGCTCTTGTTACCTTGGGCTCACACATATCCTGAAAATCAAGCTAGACTAATCCCTACAAGCTATGCCTCACTACTTATGTTTTACCACTTGATAGTCTTACTTGAGATTCATCTCAAATGCACTCAATCAACCGGGTTATGTATGAGTGCCTGAAAGATACCTAACAAGAACAACGAATTTTCATGTTGAACTGTCAAACTTATATTTGTACTTTGTTATCTGATATGCATAACTTGTATCGGATGCTATTTTGAAATAAAATGTTAATAACTAAAAAAAAATTACCTGTTTTCAAAACTCTATAACAAACTATGAAACTTTTTTTCAAAATTTTCGGTCTTTTTTTGTTTTTTTCTCAAAAAGCTGAAAGCTGAAAATTGGCCTGGGCGGGAATGGGGTTTAAGTGCCCAGTAGGCAAGTGGTTAAATTAAGCTTTGACAGTAAGCCCTCATTCACAAGAACACAGCTTTGAAATTGTGCGTCTTCATCTGAACTCGCATGATTTCAAAGACGCATTTCAGACCGACTTTGGGGAAGACTTGAAAAACATCTGTGCGGGTTCATGCAAAGATGTCTATTGAAGTCGTTGCCGAAGTCACCAAAAGTAGTGCAGGAACTAGTTTTGGAAATTGGTTCGGCGCCACAAAGTCGGCATCACACCGATTGGGAGGGTGCCATTGCTGGCAATAGACTGCGATTTGTCATGCAATTTGACCTGTCAAATCAATGTGAAAGAGGGCTCCAACCTTGAAGCTGATTGTTTACAAAGCACAGCTAGACCAGATTCTGTGTGCACCAGTTTTACTAAATCTCCCCCCTTGTGTCAAGAAACAGATTTTATTTCTAATTATGCAGGGGGTTTATAAAATTAGACCAGAGTTGGGATTTAAAATTAGATAGAGACTAGAGTTGAGCGAACTTCTAGAAGTCTGGGTTCTGCTGGTTCGGCCGAACTTCGGGACAAAGTCCGGGTTCGGGTCCGGACAGAACCCGAACTTTGTCCCGGACCCCGAACCCCATTGAAATCAATGGAGACCCGGACTTTTAGGTACAAAAAATGTTGTAAAATAGTCCTGGAAGGTCCTAGAGGTCTGTAAAAGGAAGGAAATGTGGGTAAGGGTGGGACAAGTGACCTACAAAGAAATGGGGACAGGGAAATAACTTTAAATATTTTAAAAAAATAAAAACATAAAAAATGCAAAATGGAGATCATCTTCAAAATGGGTCTGAAAAGTATTAATTAACATTAGAGGCCATAGAACTGTTCTAAAATCATCTTCAAACTGTGTCAAAAAAGTATAAATAAGCCAGGAGTACCCATATCACTGTTCTGCAAAATGTGTGTATCACTTTAAATGAAACCGGGAATCAGTGCACATCTCTTCTGCACAATTATTTCAAGTCTGTGTGTCACTTTAAATCAAACCGTCAATCATTGCACATGTTTTATTCACACTTCTTTTTAAAATGTGTGTATCACTTTAAATGAAACTGTCAATCATTGCACATCTCTTCTGCACAATTATTTCAAGTCTGTGTGTCACTTTAAATCAAACCGTCAATCATTGCACATCTTTTATTCACACTTCTTTTTAAAATGTGTGTATCACTTTAAATGAAACCGTCAATCATTGCACATTTTTTATTCACACTTCTTTTTAAAATGTGTGTATCACTTTAAATGAAACCGTCAATCATTGCACATCTTTTATTCACACTTCTTTTTAAAGTCTGTGTCACTTTAAATGAAACCGTCAATCATTGCACATCTGCTATTCACACACATGTGTTC
>BLSH010153293.1:467333-485642 GCA_018402905.1 Glandirana rugosa
CGATAGTCGATACCCTCTATAATAGGGGTAAGATCTCATAACTTTTACAACAAATTTATCGACGATATAAAAGTAATTTGATCAATACACATAAATTCCGGGTCCTACTAGGTTACAGAGATAATCTCAACTCGCTTGGGCCTGACATTTCAAGCCCAGGCATGGCTTGAAACCCCACAGGCCCTGGGCCTGGGCCTGGGCCTGAAAAGTTTTTTTCAGGCCCAAGTCCAGGCCCCAAGACCATTAAAATTACTTTTTAGAATTTTTACGACATTTTTTCGGGTCCTTCCAGGATCTCCAGACGTTTTCCTTCCTTTTACACCCATACCCATTTTGAAGATGATCTCCATTTTTGCATTTTTTATGTTTTTATTTTTTTAAAAATATTTAAAGTTATTTCCCTGTCCCCATTTCTTTGTAGGGCACTTGTCCCACACGTACCCACATTTTCCTTCCTTTTGCAGACCTCTAGGACCTTCCTGGGCTTTTTTACAGCATTTTTAAGATTTTTCATTAAAATTACCAGAACCCCGGACCTGAACCCGGACTTTTTTTGAAAAGTCCGGGTCCGGGTCCGGGTCCCGGACACCCCAAAGTTCGGTACGGACCCGAACTTTACAGTCCGGGTTCGCTCAACTCTAATAGAGACATTGGATCATCCTGGGCCTTAAATACACATAACTAGTTTAATGAAAATATAGCAGCTATTTAAACAACATTTTCAATACTCTAGAATGGGGATAATATCTCCCATAGCTGATAGCAACTTTGCTAGTAGAAAATATGCAACTTGTGCAATGGAGAATTCAGCTTGGAATTATTAATCTAGCTTAATATTTGCCGTTATCAAATGACAGATTCTCTTGCTCACTTATGAACTTTTAGCTTGGTCAAAGTTATGACCATAAATGTAGCCTCTCAGCAATTAATTGAATTCACTAGATCTGTTAGCCACCCTTATGTAGTGTTGGATTAGCAGCTGACGGGGAGAAAAGCAGGTGCAGTTTCACTGTGTCTGTTGTTGTCCTTGCTGTGTTCACAGGAGACTTTTACACAGACTCAGCTTGGGGAGGAGACAGCTATTGTGGAGCCAGTGCCAAGCCTGCCCTCCATCCAATAGGAAGGCACACAGGATGTGGACTGCTAGGATTATGGGAGGTGTAGTTTTTGATAGACTTAGCTGGTTTAGTGATCTGAAAGGAGGAGACTGCGGAACCCATAAGTCAATGGGATAAAGAGGAGAGGTGATTTTTATTGTTGTTTTTCTCAAGTATGGAGGCTGTTCTAAGAGGACCGAATGCACGTTCCCCTGCTATCAAACTGCTCACCACTGCATCCGAGAGGAAGAGAGCCATAGTGAGGGACATTGGAAAGATCCACGGATGTTAATTGAGCCTACTGCATGACGAAGGGGAAGGACGCTGCAGAGACTGACCAACTGCGCTTCACACAGAGGGAGATCATCTGCTGACACATGAGTTGGTGAGAATCAGCTGGCCAAAGCCTCACTAAGAGGGACAGGATTGTCTACAAGAAACAGTGTTAGTGACTATAAAAGTTCTTAATGGGAAACTATCCTGTGTGTGCTAACGCAAGAGATGGGCCCCGACAAACTGGCCAGCAAATGGAGGCGGAACTATATTATAAACTGCTGGACTGTCATGGTGGTGTAGTACTCCCTAGTTAGGATTGCCCCAGTATAGGGTTTAACAGGAGTTACTCTCTACACCAATAGAGTGTTTATTTCTTTTTTACTGTTCTCCTATTTTCTATATACATTATCTCACAAAAGTGAGTACACCTCTCACATTTTTGTAAATATTTTATTATATCTTTTCATGTGACAACACTGAAGAAATGACACTTTGCTACAATGTAAAGTAGTGAGTGTACAGCTTGTATAACAGTGTAAATTTGCTGTCCCCTCAAAATAACACACAGCCATTAATGTCTAAACCGCTGGCAACAAAAGTGAGTACACCCCTAAGTGAAAATGTTCAAATTGGGCCCAAAGTGTCAATATTTTGTGTGGCCACCATTATTTTCCAGCACTGCCTTAACCCTCTTGGGCATGGAGTTCACCAGAGCTTCACAGGTTGCCACTGGAGTCCTCTTCCACTCCTCCATGACGACAGAGCTGGTGGATGTTAGAGACCATGCGCTCCTCCGCCTTCCGTTTGAGGATGCCCCACAGATGCTCAATAGGGTTTTAGGTCTGGAGACCTGCTTGGCCAGTCCATCACCTTTACCCTCAGATTCTTTAGCAAGGCAGTGGTCGTCTTGGAAGTGTGTTTGGGGTCATTATCATGTTGGAATACTGCCCTGCAGCCCAGTCTCCGAATGGAGGGGATCATGTTCTGTTTCAGTATGTCACAGTACTTGTTGGCATTCATGGTTCCCTCAATGAACTGTAGCTCCCCAGTGCTGGCAGCACTCATGCAGCCCCAGACCATGACACTCCCACCACTATGCTAGACTGTAGGCAAGGCACACTTGTCTTCGTACTCCTCACCTGGTTGCCGCCAAACACGCTTGACACAATCTGAAACAAATACGTTTATCTTGGTCTCATCAGACCACAGCACATGGTTCCAGTAATCCATGTCCTTAGTCTGCTTGTCTTCAGCAAACTGCTTGCGGGCTTTCTTGTGCATCATTTTTAGAAAAGGCTTCCTTCTGGGATGACAGCCATGCATACCAATTTGATGCAGTGTGCGGCATATGGTCTGAGCACTGACAGGCTGACTTCCCACCCCTTCAACCTCTGCAGCAATGCTGGTAGCACTCATAAATCTATTTCCCAAAGACAACTTCTGGATATGACGCTGAGCACGTGCATTTAACTTCTTTGGTCGACCATGGCAAGGCTGTTCTGAGTGGAACCTGTCCTGTTAAACCATTGTATGGTCTTGGCCACCACGCTGCAGCTCAGTTTCAGGGTCTTGGCAAACTTCTTATAGCCTAGGCTATCTTTATGTAGAGCAACAATTCTTTTTTTCCGATCCTCAGAGAGTTCTTTGCCATGAGGTTCCATGTTGAACTTCCAGAGACCAGTATGAGAGAGTGAGAGCGATAACACCAAATTTAACACACCTGCTCCCCATTCACATCTGAGACCTTGTAACACTAATGAGTCATATGACTCTGGGGAGGGAAAATGGCTAATTGGGCCCAATTTGGACATTTTCACTTAGGGGTGTACTCACATTTGTTGCCAGCGGTTTAGACATTAATGGCTGTGTGTAGAGTTATTTTGAGGGGACAGCAAATTTACAATGTTATACAAGCTGTACACTCACTACTTTACATTGTAGCAACATATCATATCTTCAGTGTTGTCACATAAAAAGATACAATAAAATATTTCCAAAAATGTGAGGGGTGTACTCACTTTTGTGAGATACTGTACATGTATTCTTTACTATAGAATATTTACTTTACTGTATGCTGTATTATTGCTGTTGTTTCATATTTATTTTACCATTGGGATACTGCCTATAAATCCACATAAAATATTCCTTGCCCAGCCAGGTGTGTCAGAGTGTGTGGTGCTATTTGCAGAGTCGTGGGCATAGGAACAGGGGGCCCAACACATCAAGTGGCTCTTTTGGGTGGTAAACGCTGCATATAGTATGCATCAGCAACATATTATATGTAGGTAAACTGATTTGTAAAAGCCCCAAAATCATGAAACACACAAATTTATAACTTAAAGTAAGATAAACTTGCAGCGTGAATTATACTTTTGCTTCCTATAACTTGTTTTAACTGGGTTATTGATGGAGTGTCATAATTAGAAACTATTCATAGTGCTCCCATAGCAGCTAGATCAGAAGAGTCTATTGATGAGACGCCTATTGTTTTGATGTTTTCGGCTATACTTTATAATGGTGCCCACACACATGTCTGTACCACATCATTTTAACATGTTTGTTCACTCATCTGATCACTTTTGGGAGAGAAACAGTCATTCTAATCCTGATAAATACCTGCCCAAAAGTCCATTGGCTGGGTTAATTTTTTTTTTTTTAGCAATTTATCTGAGCCTTCCTCTTTTTCAGGCATGTATTGTATAGCACATTTGTAGAGAAATCAACTGTGCAAAACATCATTCATGTGAACAGGCATTTATATAACAGATCTTCCTTTTATGTACTCTGGTACCTTAAAGTAGATCAATGGCTCACATAATGTCCTGCACTTTTGTATAACACCACAGATTACAAGTAATGGCCATGGTATTCTACAGCTAGGATACAATGGACTAGCTACCTAAAGCATGTAAAAAGGGTGGAGGGGTTATGATAGGAACTATGTGATGATAACCGTTTTATTACTCAGAGTACTGCCTATAACCAGACCTTCACATTAGGAATTCTACAGTATTTTCAGGTAAAAAAAAATAATTGGGCCTCTGATAAATATATATTTTGCTAAAAAAAATCGAATCAACAAAATCAACAACATAAAACCATTCGTGCTGTATGAAGACCATAATTCTTTAGAAAGGCAAGCATATTGGCAAAGTCCATATTACCTGCAAAGTCTCAGAGTTAGTGTGGTTCTGTTGGAGCCCCAAGCTGCTCATCTGACTGTAGACTAGACTAGATTGTGTTTGTGTCAGTTGTTGAGTTATACAGTATCCTGAAGCAATATGTTAAAGTCTGTGGAAAGGTCACATATTATATTAACAAATTCAATGCACACCACTACCATATGTCACTCAGCTGTGTCATGGAAAGGCTTTGTATAGTTCTTATGGCCATGTTCTGTTTGCTCAATCTCAATCAAACATGTGAACAAAAGTAAGCAAGAACAGCACATAAGCATGATCAAAGAGAGCAAAACCATTAATGCAGGTCAGCTGTGGGAGAAATGTCTGTTTCTTTACTTGTAATGCCACCCACATTTATTGATAGGTATGTCTTTTGTGGGATTCAGTGAATGATTTATGCTACAACAGCCCAGTTTTGTTCCAAGAGGAGTAAATGGAACATCAGACCTCACTTGCAAAAAAAAGTACTAAAACTAGGCACAGTGACAACTGTAATATCTATGGTTTTCTGATACCCCAGTAGACCACATCTGGACTTACTTCTACTGTTCCACCAAAATAACATCAGGATTTGGGGTGCTTTCTGCAATATGGAAACTCATAAGGTATGATAACATATACCTATACTGTATGTGCTAAAGTGTGTATTGGCTCAGTCATGGAATCTCTGATATGGGCCTGAAATAACGTTGTTGAAAAGGTCAGCTGGTGTCACCCACACACTGAGAGGACTATGCCACAAGCAGATTATCATGGTTGTTACAGGTCTAGAATATTGTTGAAACAACATTTTTTTTCTATATTCAGAAATAAAAAAAAAATGAATTATACGTTTAGAAAGAAAAAGAAATGGAATCCTATAAAGCAATCAAAGGTTAAAAAGCTACAGAATATCCATGTCATATCTAATATAGAATTTTATGTTTTGGCTGACTTTGAAGTGACACTAAACAATATCCTTATTCTCCAAAAATAATCCATACACATTCAGTACTTAATGGCCCTGCAATCTATATTTCATGAAATTGTTTCTTACTGTGTTTTTGTGACTCCTTGTAATGTCTCTTCCCCTCTCATTTCTGTTTGGAACAAGCAGTGCATGTTATTTGCAGTCATGTACACTACTCTATGTGCATTGCACACTCCATAGTCCATAGTCCATCTCAGGAGTGAGCAAGAGAAGGTGACTACATTTTTACATACAATGGGACTATGGAGAACGAACATAGCCATCCTCATAAAGGAGGTTTGAACACAGCAGCAAAAAAAAGGAATTTAGAGATTTGCAGGAGCCTGAGCGCTATAGAAGGTACTTGTTAAGAATACATAATTACTGTAAATGGATTTTTTAAAATCAGAGTTTAGTGTCACCTTAACATCCTATATTTATTTTTTATAAATGCACAGAAGAGATTCTAACATTTTAACACAACATAATTTACTTGCCCAATATACTCTTTTTGTTGTGTAATGAGCTTTAACATCTTTCTTCTTAACACATTTCTAAAATTACGGTCACACCAATTTAAGATTGGGCTTCCATGAAGTGATTGTGTGAAAATGTCTTGACATGGCTGTATCAGCACGACAATGTGCAATGAATCTATACACGGGCATTGCATGGTTGACATCTCTGATATTGTATCTGGAAACAATCCAGGTGAAAGATTTGATAAGCCAGTGGATGATATACAGCTAAAGAGTATCATATAAACAACTAAGCAACACACAAGTCAGGTATAACAACTTTTATCTACAGTTCATTAATATGAGAAAAGAACAATTCAGTAACAAAATATGAATGCCTAATGAGTTATTACTAGAGTTGAGCGGACACCTGGATGTTCGGGTTCGGGTTTTCGTGGAAAAGTTTGAGTTCGGGTTCGGGTTCGGTCCGAACTTGACCCCGGACCCCGAACCCCATTGAAATCAATGGGGACCCGAACTTTTGGGTGCAAAAATGGCTGGAAAGTGCTAGAGGGCTGCAAAAGGAAGACAAGTGAGGGTAAGAGTAGGACAAGTGCCCTACAACGAAATGGGGATAGGGAAATAACAATAATCTGTCCCTTACAGCAACAGCGGGAACCTGACCCTATAGAACTAGGAGATGATTTTAGAACAATAATCTGTCCCTTACAGCAACAGCAGGAACCTGACCCTATAGGAGTAGGCAATGATTTTAGAACAATAATCTGTCCCTTACAGCACCAGCAGGAACCTCTCCCTTTAGAACTAGGAGATGATTATAGAACAATAATCTGTCCCTTACAGCAACAGCAGGAACCTCTCCCTATAGCAGTTTGATATGATTTTAGAACAATAATCTGTCCCTTACAGCACCAGCAGGAACCTCTCCCTATAGCAGTTTAATATGGTTTTAGAACAATAATCTGTCCCTTACAACACCAGCAGGAACCTCTCCCTATAGCAGTTTGATATGATTTTAGAACAATAATCTGTCCCTTACAGCAACAGCAGGAACCTGACCCTATAGAACTAGGAGATTATTTTAGAACAATAATCTGTCCCTTACAGCAACAGTAGGGACCTGACCCTATGGAACTAGAAGATGATTTTAGAACAATAATCTGTCCCTCTAAGCAGTAGACTCTAACTAATCCAGTCAGATTGTTCTGTAATGCAGGATAAGATGTTATTAGATCTGCAATCTGTCCCTAAAAGCAGTAGTAGTAGTAATCTCTACCTAGTCCACAATTAGATCGTTCTGTAATGCAGGATGAGATGTTATTAGATCTGCAATCTGTCCCTCACAGTACCAGCAGCATCCTCTCCCTACACTAGCCTGAGAGCATATGACATGCAGCACTACGTGACTCCAGCTCATACAGAGGCTGGGTCACATGATGCACTGGCCAATCACAGCCATGCCATTAGTAGGCATGGCTGTGATGGCTTCTAAGGGCAAACCAGTGAAACGCTTGTTGATTGGATGCCCTGCAGCTATTCAACAAGTGGGAAAAAAATACCAGAACCCGAACCCAAACTTTTTTCAAAAGTTCGGGTTCGGGTCCCAAACACCGCAAAGTTTGGTACGAACCCAAACTTTGCATTTTAGGTTCGCTCAACTCTAGTTATTACCTAAAGGAAACAATCACTGAGAATTATTGAACATGCCAAATTTTGTACATAGTTTTTCATTTAGCACAAATACTTTATGAATGTAGTCAAATTCATGAATTTTAACAGGCTAAAAACCTTTAAGGCCTTTCTCAGGGGTATTGTATTAAAATTGACAGAGGTCCAGTCAGAAACATTTTGTTACAGCAGAGGTCTGAATCATATATTTGTGCAAGGACTGAGATCCTTCATGTCACAGCCCCCTCCTCTTATATCACAATCCTGCTCTTAAATCATCAGCTCCCCCTGCATATCACAGTGCCCTCTTTACATCATAGTCCCCCACTTTACATCACAGTTCCCCCTTCATAGTAGTGTTCTCTGCGCCACTTCTCATTATGCCCACTTCAAATGACCTTTTACCCTCTTTATAGTTGTCTTCTGAAACCCCCTTCACATCACACCCCCACTTAATTCACAGCAGTGTCCTCAACCCCCTTCATATCAACACCCCCAGCAGTGTCTTCCTCTGATCCCTTTCCTCCCCAGCAATGTACCCCTCTGCCACCCCTTAAGCCCTTAGCAGTGTCCTCCTCTTCCCTCCTTAACCCCTCCATTCCGGTAGTGTCCTCCTCTGCCCCTCTTCACCCCCCAGTGTCCCCCTCTGCCCCCCTTTTACCCCCAGCAGTGTCTTCATTACTCCCCCACAGTAGGCTGTCCTTCTCTGCCCCCTTTCATATCATCCCCCTGCTCCCCCCATCCTTCACAGCCATGTCCTAACCCCTTCACTCTCCTGCCTCAAATGGGCATACAGCAGAGTAGAGAGCGGGAGGCACAGGCATGCCAAAAGCTATTGTAACTTTTCTTTTTATACAGCTGGTGCATTTCATTGTTTGATAACATGTACTCAATTTATTTCACTTGCATAGTCATTGTCAGTTAATTCCTTTATTATGTCAGCACTTCTGTGCCCAAGTCATATGTGCCATGTTTGAATGCAGTTTGGATGTTTTTACTCCTTGGCAGTATTAACCACCTCATTGCAGTTCAGCTGATACAGTTCATCTGTAATTTTAGCCTTTAAAAGTAAGATATCCCATTTTGTGATGGCACAACTGCCATATTGGAAGGTTACTACATTGCCTTGTTTTGTGAGCTTCTTCACAGACAAAGATCAGTATCAAGAGCAGGGACATTTTTCACAGGTATGTTTCTGCTGACACTCTGTGAAATAGGACAGTAAAGAAAATGTCTTGTATTCCTTCTGATTCCATTATTTGCCCATTAACTGTGGTGATTTTTTCTGTTTTACTCTGGTCAAGGTGAATAAAGACATTTCTGTAATTTTTCATGTGACTCATAGCTCCTGAATCAACACACCATGCCTGTAAAGATGAGGTGCAACTTTTGGATTGAAAATCATATTCATTATCTGAAGCAAAATCAATTTCTTCCTTCACACTTTTGGCCTTTTGTAGTTTAGTTGTTTTTGCATTCTAGCTTTCCAGATTCTGCAATCTGCTTTTAAATGACCCTGTTTCTTGCATTCAAAACATTTACTCATTTTTTGTTGCATTTTTTATTAATATATTTCCTCTTTAAAGAAGACTCTGCGACAGAAACACCATCACTATTAATGCTTTCTGTTTTACACTTACAGTTGTGCTCATAAGTTTACATACCCTGGCAGAATTTATGATTTCTTTGGCCATTTTTCAGAGAATATGAATGGTAACACAAAAACTTTTCTTTCACTCATGGTTAGTGTTTGGCTGAAGCCATGTATTATCAATCACGTGTGTTTACTCTTTTTAAATCATAATGACAACAGAAACTACCCAAATGACCCCGATCAAAAGTTTACATACCCCAGTTCTTAATACCGTGTATTGCCCCCTTTAAGATCAATGACATCTTGAAGTCTTTTGTGGTATTTGTGGATGAGGCGCTTTATCTTGCATGAATTTTTGGGCTGTCTTGCATGAACTGTACATTTGAGATCTCCCCAGAGTGGCTCAATGATATTCAGGTCAGGAGACTGAGATGACCACTCCATAACCTTCACTTTATTCTGCTGTAGCCAATGAAAGGTTGACTTGGCCTTGTGCTTTGGATCATTGTCAAGTTGGAATATCCAAGTATGTCCCATGCGCAGCTTCCTGGCTGATGAATGCAAATGTTCCTCCAGTATTTTTGATAAAATACTGCATTCATCTTGCCATCAATTTTAACCAAATTTCCTGTGCCTTTGTAGCTCACACATCCCCAAAACATCAGTGATCCACTTCTGTGTTTCACAGTAGGAGTGGTGCACCTTTCATCATAGGCCTTGTTGACTCCTCGCCTAATATAGCGTTTATGGTTGTGGCCAAAAAGCTCAATTTTAGTCTCATCACTCCAAATGACTTTGTGCCAGAAGGTTTAAAGCTTGTCTCTCTGCTGTTTGGCATATTGTAAGCGGGATAATTTGTGGCATTTGCGTAGTAATGGCTTTCTTCTGGCGACTCGACCATGCAGCCCTTCTTTCTTCAAGTGCCTCCTTATTGTGCATCTTGAAACAGCCACACCACATGTTTTCAGAGAGTCCTGTATTTCACCTGAAATTATTTGTGGGTTTTTCTTTGCAGCCCGAACAATTTTCCTGGCAGTTGTAAGTGAAATTTTAGTTTGTCTACCTGACCATGGTTTGGTTTCAACAGAACCCCTAATTTTCCAATTGGCATTCTCAATTCCTTGAATATCTTTTTATATCCTTTTCCTGTTTTATACAGTTTAACTACCTTTTCCCGCACATCCTTTGACAATTCTTTTGCTTTCCCTAATTGTCTCCTGTGTTTTTTTTCTTTTTTTGACACTTTTGGTGAATTAGTAGGGGTACGATGTACCCGATACTAATTCACATGGGGGGGTGGCATCTGGAGGCCCCTTTATTAAAGGGGGATTCCAGATTCCGATAAGCCTCCCCACCCGCGGACCCCCACAACCACACCCCAGGGTTGTGGGGAAGAGGCTCTTGTCCCCATCAACATGGGGACAAGGTGCTTTGGGGTGGGGGGGCGCTGAGCCCCCCCTGCCCCAAAGCACCCATACTCCCCATGTTGAGGGCATGTAGGCTGGTACGGTTCAGGAGGGGGTTGCTCACCTGTCCCCCCTATCCTGGTCATCCAAGCTGAATGCTTGGATAACGGTCTGGTTTGGATTTTGGGTGGGACCCCACGTCAATTTTTTTATATTTTGGCGCAGGGTTCCCCTTAAAATCCACACCAGACCCGAAGGGCCTGGTATGGATTGGGGGAGGACCCTACGCAAATTTTTCCAATTATATTTATCTATATTGCCGGGAACCGGCAATACATTACAGCCGCGAGTGGTTTTAAATTACATTTTTTCCTTTACAAATGTAATTTTGCTCTGGCACTGTTCTAAACAGAGGTGTGCCCTTTTACAGGCAGACTAAGGGGACCCCCCAGGCACATTATTATAAGGAATATTTAATTTCACTTTAAGCATTATTAAAATCACTGCTCCTGAAAAAAATTATCGAATTTAAAAACTTTTTTTTGCATTGATACATGTCCCCTAGGGCAGTACCCTATAAACTTTTTATGGCAATATCTTACATATAAGACTTTAAAATCAGCACTTTTGATTTTTCATGTTCAGGTCCCATAGACTTTAACGGTGTTCGAATGTTCGCACAAATTTTTTGTCTGTTCGCATGTTCTGGTGCAAACCGAATCGGGGGGGGGGGTGTTCGGCCCATCCCTAGGATTGAGGAGTGGTACTGAGTAAAATGGGTAAAACGTTAGAGAAGTCCTGGACAGGACTGTGCTTTGTTCGGCTTTGATAAAGTTGAATGAGATCACACGTCATCGGAGTGCAACTTCCCGCTTTCCTGCTGAATATTCTGTACTAAGTTCAAATAGCAATACAAAATGTCCAATTAATAACTAGTAGGTATTTGTAACTCTTTTGTACCTATTAGTCCATTAACACTAATAAAGTATACCAGACTTTGGTGGGGAGACCTTGGTAGGAATTAAGCTTTAAATATTTGGTTCTGAAAGGTACTACCTGTTGTTTTTTTTTTTTTGTGCAACATACTTCATTATTGTTTCAAATTGATGTATAAATAAATAATAAATAATTATGCATAAATTAAATAACTAAACTGTACTATAAATATATATTAGTTTTACAGCATCAAACTTGAGCCTAATAGTTGAAATATGTGTTTCAGCAATAGATGCTGCAATCAATATTTCAAATACAGCTCTTAAATGATCAACGTTGCTTGGAGGCTGATCCTTATCTGAGCCCAGAAGACAGTCTATGGCAGATCTGATGTGCCAAACACATGCTCTGTTAGAAAAACGTTTTACAAAATAACACAAATTACAATGAAAAATGGCCCCTTTCCAATATCTTTATATTTGCTTAAGTGCAGTTCAAATCACTACAGGGCTGTCAAAACAAACAGTCCTTGTTTGATGGAGAAAGGATCTGGGGAAATCCAAGCACTTTGACACTCTAATGCATGGAATGAAGTCTTCCAAGAGTACCAGAGAGCTGTTCCACGGCATACCAAGTAGAGCACTTGAACAGTTCCCTGAATGTTGCAATTTCAGTGGCTGTGTACAGCATAAACTGTTTCTGTGTTTTGAAAAAAATAAAATAAAATCTCTATTTGTTGGAGGATAGCTAGCCAATCTATCTAAGCTAAAATTGGAGGAGACACTAGTCAAATTTGTTGAAGTGGACAGTGAATGATATGATCCCCCATGCCTCTGAGAAGCTTTAGCATGTCCAAAGTTATGCAGTTTTTTTTATTATTAATCTCTATTGAATACATGCACTTGAATTTTCAAGATATTGTATTTTGGCAATATTGGTATTGTAAGGGGGTAAAATTCAGTCAATAAAGGGAGCCTAGGGATCATCCAGTTTTAAAGTCCAGGTATTTAATGAAGGACTGGGCTGTGGTACATCTAAAATATAGATCTTGAATATTACTATAAAAAATGAATTTGTCTCTATTAATAGAGAAGGAAGATTTCTGAGCTAGTACTAAGGATCTTAGGCAGTTGTAATGTTTTAATTCACAGCCAAATGACATTACCAAAAACTTTTTTTAGCATCAAGAAATAATAGTTACAGCATGTCATGAGATACACATGAACATTTTCCAAAATGATTAGGGTTTTCTGGTACCGACTCCAGATCTTTCTTTAATGACCCCAGCATGTATTTGGTGGCATCCAAGTAGCTACCATTTTGAATGCAATTTTAACACCCTAATTGCTGAGAAGGTCTGGGTCTATGGGGTGGTAGGTATCTTTACTTTGGTTAAAAAAGAGAAGTTGAGGGAGTCCGACCAATTATAAAAAAAGCATTTGCAAAGGTTCCAACACATCCAGACAAAGCAATTTATTTTTAGCAATGTACTTAGAAGCAGATGTAAATCAGGCATTGAAAAGGACTCTCTGTTTATTGGTTCGGTAGGTGTTAGAACATCTGGCCTACATGCCACTTCTGCTATCTCTCTCACCTCCTCCATACACTCATCCACGTTGCTTTGTAAAATCATCTTGAAATTTTATAATTACAAATCAAAGCGGTGGAAGTCATGCAGCAGGAGGAAATCATTTTTGACATAAGTGCCCATTGGGTAACCGTTTTGCAGTGAGTGGTGAGATGGCTTTTACAAAGCTGAGAGTATGGGGTGAGCATGAGGTGAGGAACAAGGAGGGTGCAAACTCCTCTTAGATGCTGACACCTTGCTGTTGAATCTTTTGAATCTTGACACCAATCTTACATGATATAGATCAGGGGTGTCCAACCTGCGGCCCACTGGCCGCATGAGGCTCAAGGCAGCTATGAACGACCCCCAAAACAAAATCCTAAACTTACTTAAAAATGTTGATTTTATTTTTTGTACTTATGTGTTTACACTTAGTGGGCACATGCAGCTGAAATAAAAATTGACAGTGTCTCTTTACTGGACTTTTATAAGTTTTATCTGCCAAAAAAAATCCCATTCTTCACACACCCACACAGTTAGAACACACCTAGGGAACACATTTAACCCCTTCACTGCCCCCTTAGTGTTAACCCCTTCCCTGCCAATGACATTTATACAGTAATCAGTGGATATTTAAAATTCTGATCACTGTATAAATGTCATTGGTCCCAAAAAAGTGTCAAAAATGTCCCACATTTCCTCTGCAATATCGTAGTCAAGATAAAAATCGCAGATCGCCGCCATTACTAGTAAAAAAAAAAAAATAATAATAATAAAAACGCCATAAATCAATTCCCATAGTTGTAGATGCGATAACATTTTGCACAAACTAATTAATATACGCCAATTGCGATTTTTTTTTACCAAACATATGTAGAAGAATATATATATCGGCCAAAACCGATGAATATTTTTTTTTGGGATATTTATTTTTTGCAAAAAGTAAAAAATATTGTTCTGTTTTTAAAATCGTCGCTGTTTCTTTGTTTATAGTGCAAAAAATGAAGACCGCAGAGGTGATCAAATACCACCAAAAGAAAGCTCTATTTGTGGGAAAAAAATGATGAAAACGTTGTTTGGGTACAACGTTGCACAACCGCGCAATTGTCATTCAAAATGTGACATCACCGAAAGCCGAAAATTGGTCTGGGCAGGAGGGGGGTTTAAGTGTCCAGTAAGCAAGAGGTTAAATATAAATGCACTTTTTTAATTAATTTTCCTTGAATACTCTGTTATAAAGAAATCCATTTTTTTTTCTATAATGAAGTAACAGTAATGCGATTTAAGCTTCCTTGTGTCAACGTCACATTCAGGAGCAGCTCAGGCGTTGTCTGACTGTTCAATGGTCATCTGATTTCCTGTCACACCAAATACAGTAATCAGCACAATTCCTGACATATGTTATAAAACATGGCAACTGTTTTCTATGAATTATTCATTCATAAAAATATAACAAAGATTTCTTGATGGATGGAAATGCCGTTTTAACCAATAAATGCAAATTGAGGCATATATTGAACAATTTGCAATTGCAAAGGGCCCACAGTATTCTATGATTGTAGTAACGGTTCAGAAAGTGTTTGGTCCATAACTGTTTAGTGAAAACATAAAGAAAGATGCAAAGAAAGCACATACACAACAAATATTTGTACAACATAAGAGCTCACAGGGAATCAGATGACCATTGAACAGTCAGCCTAAACTGCTCCACAATTTAAAATATAAACCATTCCCATGTCTATTTCTAGAATGAAGGAAGGTGAATATCTTGCCCTTGGCCAGACACTGCAAAAGGACATGCATAAAACAAGTTTTTTGTAAGAGACTAAAACAGGAACTGCGTTGCCTCCAGCAACCAATCAAAGGCTCCTTTTTTTCCTTCTAACTCAGGTTTTGAAATATTAGGAAAATCTGATTTCCTGGAACAGACAATCATTTCAAATTTCAAAAAATGTCATACATAAAACCCAGGTTTTGTAAGACCAATGTTTGTTCCAGTAGCCAACAAAATAATAAGAGCAGAACTTCAAATATTGCACAAAATACTGATTTTTACTTTAGGGAATTAAAGTAGCAGTTATGTTTCAACCCTAATTGGGGTTAGGATAACCCAAGAACACAAATGTAATATATTGCAGTTTACCAGTCCTTAGATGTGGTGGCTGCATCAAGTTTTTTTTCACATAGTGATCCTGTCACTAGCTCACCTCCTGTCCTAGAGCGACAATGCTAACTCACTGTAGAATATCTATGGAGGAACAGCATTGTCGCCCTAGGACAGTAACTGATAGGAATACAGTACACCTGTTCCTCTTTTCATCTCCATATTGTGGAGGGAGGTTTTCTGTAGTCCACATAAATGAACTGGGAAAGCCTGCTAACACTACCTGAGATAAAAATGCAGTGTGCACAGGACACAGAATACCACTGGAAGAATCAATACGTATTTTTGCATTTAACAGTTAAATATAACTTTAAAAGAGGTTTGTTTTAACGGATCAAAAGGGTCAACAACAGGATCAACATTAGTTGCAAGTCAATTTGCAGCTGTAAAAAGTTTAGTCCCTCCTTGAGTTGGAACCTTGGATGGTTTTAGCAAAAGCTGGAATGATATTGAGGACTGGAAAGGAAAAATACTATTAGGTTACTGTGAAGATAATGAGGTCTGAGGACCCCCAAACTGAAGGGGGAAGTTGGGTTGCCAATAGTGTCACCCACTTTTATCTAGGGTTTGCAAGTCTGCTATAGATCATTTAGATTTAAACCTGGTGCTTGTGCCCAGACATTGACATTTTTTACAGACACCCTTGTCTAACCCCCTCCTTCACCAAGACACAGCTGTAGTACATTAGTAATAGAATGCATTTCAACAGTCTAAAAGGAAAGCAATCAAATAGATACACAAACAGAGACCTTTCATAAAGTTTAAAGCCTCATACCATTAAAGTGATAGTAAAATCGTGTTTTTTTGTTTTTTTAAAATAACAAACATGTTATACTTATTTCCTCTGTGCAGCCTGGATCCTCCTCTTCTCAGGTCCCTCTTCACTGCTCCTGGCCCCTCCCTCCTGCCAAGTGCCTCCACAGCTGGCAGAATGCTATGGGGGCACCCGAGCTGAGTCAGAGCTCCATATTTCCATTCAGATACAGAGCCCCGACCCTCCCTGCCCCCTCTCTCCCTTGATTGACAGCTGTGGGAGTCAATGGCACCACTGCTGTGTCTCAGCCCATCAGGAGGAGAGTCCAGGACAGCTTAGACACCCATGGACATCGCTGGAGAGAGATGGGACTCAGGGAAGTATTTGGGGGGGGGGGTGCTGGGGAGACTGCTACACACTTATCTTAAGGGCTCTTTCACATGAGCGGAGCGCATTTTGACGGGCTCCGCTGCTCATCGGGGATCTATCTGTTTATCCCCGCTGAGCCGGTAGATGACAGTGTGCAGAGACTGACCTGTCACAGCTCCATTCTACTCTATGGAGGATCGGATGAACACGGACCGCCTGTCCGTGTTCAACCTATCCGATCCGCCAGAGGGATGGAAAATAGGGTTTCCATCCGCCTGTTTTTGGCGGAGGGGATTGGTTGTCAGCGGACATGTCACCGCTGACATCCGTTGCTCCATAGAGGACAATGGAGCACCCGTTCGGGTCCGCCTGAAAAACTGACAGGCGGACCCGAACGATCCGCTCATGTGAAAGGGGCCTTGTGCATAAAATGCATTAAGATAAAACACCTTCTGCCTTTACAACTCCTTTAAGACGTTTAGCAGTGATGTACACAGTCATTATCAGCAATTACAAAATCTCAATGAACCCCGGTTCACACTCCAGAATTCTATGCGGATCAGATGTGATCCAAAAAGCATAGATTTGCATGTCATCTAAAAGAGCATTATTTCCAATGAAGGCTGTTCACATATATGGAGTGCAAATTTGATCCAGTTCAAAAACTGGTCCTGTGCGAGTTCAGTGTGGTGCGGTGTGAATTTCAGCTCCATAGACTTCTATGGGACCGGATTGAGACCGTAGTCTAGTTTTCACATCACTGCAAATTTTTTTCTTTTTGCCTAGTTTTTATAGAAAATAAAATCACAGATCTGACCACTCCCCTTACAAATTTGCATTGAAATCGCACATGGCATGTAGAAATCGCTATGCAAATAAGTATGAACTGGGACTGAAACCCAGAGATTTGTAATGAGCATGTTGTAAACTAGTCATTAAAATTAAACTCATTAGGCTGACATCTCCAAAGCCAACAACCTAGTAGCAGAGGCTTTATGGTACACCATTTAATATTTTAGCAAGCAGTGAACAGTCAGCCATATTCCTGGCTTTTTTATCTTTACAGAGCCAGAATCTGTGCATAATTCCTAACTCCTGATATGTTTAAATTACGTTAATAATGATCATCCACCCATATGTAGAAAGGGATTACAATCATTCTAAAATGAAATAACCCTATATTGCAAGGTGCAGGAGGCTTAGAGAGCACATTACTTCTTCTGAGGAAGGCACATATAAAATGTATATCAGGCGCAGTCTTCTCCAAAAGGTTATTTCATGCTAGACGCAAAAAAAAAAAAAAATATTGCTTTTTATATTGAGCCATGTGATCATGGGGAAATATTGATACAATCAGAAAACTGTATCTGAAAGAGAGTCTGTTGAAGTACCATGATACATTTGCACACCCTTCAGCCCCTCCTCAGACCCTCTGATTGGTCATGTCATCTCTGTGAACACCCTCATCAGTGTCCTGAAAAGATCATTGCATCTGAAGCTCAGTAGCTCTCCATTTCTATTGAAATGACTCACATATGCAGAGAGTCATTCAGAAGGCTAATGACTGTAATACATTAGAACCAAACTTATGCTTAATTGAATTTAACTCTGCTGGAACCACAGACCAGGCAACACTCTGCTAAGCAGTTTTCATCTTTATTCAAATTGTTTACTGTTTGTATTATTGTATATTTTGTAATACCCTATTTTCTATATATTTTACTTGCACTGTTTTTCCTCTTCTTTCATTAAATGATATTTTAAAGCACAGTTCCACCTAAAAGTGGAACTTCCTCTTTAATTGCTGATGACCCCCTGACATGCCACAATTGTCATGTCATTTTGGGGGGGGGGGGTACCCTGTTTTC
>BLSH010153293.1:486891-521577 GCA_018402905.1 Glandirana rugosa
AATTTCATCCAGGGACTGTCACCGGGGAAAATCATTTGACGTAACTTCTCGGTATAGTCTGGGATCAGTTTGAATTGATCGAGTCACCCTTGTTTAAATATAATATATTCTTTACATAACCAGGTATAGCGTTGTGTAAAACTTCAATCGGGGGGGGGTTTGTTGAATTGTTTTAATTAACCACTGGTAATTGATTAATTTAGATTGTTTCTAAGGTAGAAAATTAGTCGGAAGGAGAAGTCGTGACAGTTCCTGGGTAGACAGGGGGCGATATTGTTTCGTTTGGGACGTCGTAAGGTTTGATGGGTGTCAGGCCCGAGCATTCCTAGATGAACAGTTTCCTGGAAAGTGGATTGGTCGTCGTGGGCTCTTAATTTGCTGACCTGCAAGTCCTATTGTTATAGTTATAAGAGTGGTGCGTTAGGAGTTTGGAATGCTGCAGGGTTTGCTTTGTTATAGCGGGGGACAGATGGGTCCTTGACAGTGCTGAAGAGGAAGGCTGATTAAAAGATGGAATCTTTGTTAGATTTAATTAGTTAATGGTCACCAATTAATTTTGTTAAGTTGTTTGGGGGGGGGCTAACTTCAAAATGTGTTGCGATATGGACCAATACATTTCTTATATAATATAAATTTGTTCCCACTGAGCTAGTTAAGTTTGACTAGGGTCTGATATGGCTCTTCAATGCAGTTTACTAAAAGGGGCCACTGTCAGGGACCTACTTTAATGTTGTAAAACTGGTATTGTTTTAAATATGTTGTAATGCTATTTATGTTAAAGAATTTTATTGTAGTTAAGGCTAATGTATTTAAGATGCATTTTGTAAGGTTTTATGTATAATTAAAAGCTGTGGCCTTGGTTTTCCAACATTAACAAGTGTTAGGTGTAGTTATTTATGAGGTGTCACCTCCCTTGCTCAGCCCTGCCTGACTCATACAGTTGCTTTATTTTTTTTTCTAAATCCAAGACCTGCATGCCACTTTCTGACCTAAATATGATACCTGGATGAGCCTATGAATTTCCTATTGCCTTATGGTTGCATTAGACCTCTTTGTATAAGAGCCCTTTTCAATATGTTTTGTGCCTGATACAATACACAGTTTTTAACATGTAAAATTTATGTCACGAATGTCAGTAGGAGTGAATAAGGAATTTGCAGGCATCTTGGCAGAAACTGAAAGCAATTCTTATATACTGAGTTTTTAAAAATGTGAACTTTAGGAAAGCCAAAAATGATGAGCAGACGGCAAGTAACATAAGAGTAGACCATACCTCTCCTACTCACACTCTGTTGGTTGGCCCTGTGTAATGTCCCTATATAATGGAAACAGACTGCTCATAGAAAGCAGCCCTGGTATTTAAAGCCCTACTCTGGAAAAAAACATATTTTTTATATTTTGGTTAGAACCTCCTTCTACATGATTCTACTGCAGTTTCTTCCCCATTCAATAGATTTCCATTTATTTCTTGTGTGGTCAGAATCAACTTATAAAAACAACCTGCCCATCAATGGTTCCATAAAAGCAAGTGATTCTCGCAATTTTGAATATCTGTTGCAATTACTGAGCCCTTTTTTCAACTGAAGGCAAGTTGACAGTCTATCTTTTCCAGCAACCCCTGGTCACCTGGGTGATCCATCTGAGCTACTGTAAATACCCAGTGCTTACAGGTAATGGGAACTATGTGGCCTCCTCACATAATGCAATGCACAGTCCTGAGTAGACACCATCCAGTCCATGTAAGCTCTGATGTTAAGCTTATAAATGGATAAGACTGGAGGGGAACGGAGAGGTGAGAGTGCAGGGAACATGAGTATAAGTTAGTTTGGAGAGTGGGTTTTGTCAATATGCCCTAAATGAGAAAGAAAGGGCACCTGGGATGTGGAGATCCACCCCCATATAGGGGTCATAAAGGACACTTGGGTACTAAAAAATAAAGAAAATATAAATATAAACACTATTGAAGGTGTGCAAAATATACAAAACAAAACAGAGCTGTGTGAATGTTGGACCTTCACCAATTAAAAAGACAACGTTGTCTAACCTGGGAGGGAGAACGCAGCTGCTCACACACCTGACTCACTCATCCAGTCACTCAATCTTCAGTAGCTTCAGTAGTTTTCCTAGATAACCGGTTATAATCTGAGTATGCTGGGTGATGCAGTGCTTAACAGATTAATGAAGTCATGCCATCCATAAGTTTAACCAGTCTATGACCGTAGAATATTTTAATCTTAACCAGGAGAGGGGAAGAAGTAGATCTAGGAGGGGAACTAAACAGAGGGATTCATCTAAAATAAATAATTCATCTACAGACAGTGACATTGAAAATTAAAAATCTGTGACTTTTTTAGAAGAGGTAGAAATAGAAGACATGGGACTAGATCCGAAGAAAGGTGGAAAGTTCAAAACCAAAGGGAAGGAGGAAAAAAGAAACATAGACGTAAGGGGAAAAGAAAGGGAAGATGCCAAGGGTTGGAAGGGAGGAAGGCTGAGAAGTCAGAAGCAACACCCCAAATAGGAGATTCAGTTGAAAAAGCAAAAAGTAATGATATGAAGGTTATTCATTTGTCGGATTTTCCCCTTAAAGAATCACATGTCCAGGTCTTGAAAAGGGGCCTGACTTTCTCTCCCTCATCCACAATGAATAAATTTGAGGTATTCAAGGATGTTAATATGTTCCTGAGGAAAATCTTGTTTAGAATCTAGCATGTCAGGAAGACATATGAAGTAAATCCGGTGGAGGAACCAATTGTGGATGGGGACATGTATGGCTTAATGTGTGGGAAGCTAAAATGCCTCCCCCTGATAAGAAAAATGAATAGGGGATAAGGTGATTACCTATCGGGAAGTAATGGTGCCTGGGTCAGATGATGTACTATTTTAAAATGTAAAATTTGATTTTTAGTGTGATGAATGCCATGAATGAGGAGGGAGTTGGATAAGAGTGGCATCTAGTGGTGAAAATGGAAACTGAAAATAAATAAGTAAGGTGGGCATATAAAAGCCCTGATTCACAACTCCTCCTTGCTCTGAGGAAATTGACGATAGGTCAATGAAACGCGTCAGAGGTGCGTCATTACGCACGTGACGTAGGAGGAGATGCATCCGAACGGACGGAAGTGCCACATGGAAGAAAACGCCGGGGTAGTATGGTACCAGGCTACCGCTCGTACGATCCGGTCGTATGACCCGTAAGAACAGATGAAAGGACCCTGCAGGAAGGAAAGTTTGAGTGGAGTGGAGGAATAGCACAATACAGAGTATGGACTTTGGAATGTGGTGATTCGGTGACACAGTGAGTAATGCCAGGTAACTGGTGAATGAACAATCAGAAGGAAAGGTGAGAGACTTCCTTATACTACTTGTAGCACCTGTTGCCTTGAAAATACCACTCCACACTTCTTATGTTGCTGAAAATAAGGACGGGAATGCAGGTCAACTGATTCCCTCTACCATATTAAGTGCTTTACCTCATTGAGCTCCTGGCACATATGCACTTTTACTTGCAGGACTGCACTTTCTTACCCAGGCTTCTACGGTCACAGACTGGTTAAACTTATGGATGGCATGACTTTATTAATCCGTTAAGCACTGCATCACCCAGCATACTCAGATTATAACCGGTTATCTAGGAAAACTAATTGAAGCTACTGAAGATTGAGTGACTGGATGAGTGAGTCAGGTGTGTGAGCAGCTGCGTTCTCCCCCCCAGGTTAGACAACATTGTCTTTTTAATTGGTGAAGGTCCAACATTCCCACAGCTCTGTTTTGTTTTGTATATTTTGCACACCTTCAATAAAGTGTTTATATTTTTATAGTACCCAAGTGTCCTTTATGACCGCTATATTGGGGTGGATCTCCACAACCCAGGTGCCCTTTCTTTCTGCTTTTTGTTTTTGGTCATAGAACTGCACCAGCAGCAGATTAGCGCCAGGTGATAGAAGTACAGTCAAATTATCATTACACACGTTAAATGAAGGAGGCCATAGATTGTAAGGCCATGTATAGCTGATTTTAGGGTTGATCCAGGCTTATTCTCTGTTTTTTGTAATAAGACCTAAATGGGCAAAGTGAAACAGCAACTTATATAAGAAGATTCAGGTAGTTAATTATGCTTATTATCGCATGGGGAGATCCTTCAACTTGTTGGATAACCTCCTTGAAAGCAGTTCCTGATACATTGTTATTTTATATAGAGATGTAACGGATCACAGCACTGGGTGATCATTGCGGCAAGGTTCCAGTACTGAAATGACCTGTGAGGTTGTCCTGATATCTGCCTCTCTTCCTGCTGTTCTCAGGGAGTCCCTCCATGGCTAACTTTATATAAACACTAGTTTTAGAGATAAAGAGTAAAGCATACTGTACATCTTTGACCCAATATCAATTCTTTAAAAAAATCTGAGAATGTTTACTTTTTTTAATTGTTAATGCCTTTAGAAGAAATGTGGCTATGTGTAAATTGTCAGGAAATGTCTGAATAATACTGCATTTTGCAATCCCTGCTTGGTTCACATGTGCATTTTTAGCATAGGACACATTGAAATAAAATGTGCTGATTTAGTTTCCAGACATTCTAGAACTTGGTGAAGAAGATATTCAGGTTACCAGAGCTAATGTAGCATAATGTAAATTAGTTAATCAAGTAGTGGGAGGTGCTGAACCCTGAGCAATGGATTGATTATCCAACTGTGTTGGTGCCGCAGGCACACACTTAGGGTAATTGTCCATTGTGAGAACTTACACTGATTGTGCTCCAGAAAATAAAGTTGTTGGCTCATTGGTTAACCTTCTACTGCCTTGTAATAAGACTTATTTTTCTGTTTACATCTTTGTCTACACAGCAAAAGGAAGCTATTCAGCTATACTGGATTTTAATGAATCTTCTAATTTGCTCTGAGCCGGCTGTTTTACGGGGTGTAGAATACTTATTCCTGTGGATGATAGTAAAACGAGTACGGTTTCAGGACCACAAGACACACAGGGATAATTTAGGAAGCCTGGTGATATGTTAGAAATATGTCATATTATGTTCAAGGACATAATAAAAATGCCTGGACTCGAAAGCAAGCAAAAATATTATAGTAACCTTGTCAATCCAGTTACTTAATAAAGCTGAATTTCAGGCAGGAAGACAAATATACAATTGAAATACATAAATAAAAACTTTTAATCTGACAAATCATTTCTAATTATTGCCAGACAGCATAGCAACCTCAACCTTCACTGCTGCTTCATATCCACGTCAACCTCTACTGTAGCAACACAGATTAGTCAAGAATGCAACCCCAGCCCATGGGTTGGTCAATGAAGGAGTAGCACAGTGGTGGGTCTATTCCTCTGCTCACTCTCTCATTTCTCTTTCTGTATGCCTGTTTACTATTAGCACAGTAGTGTGTCTGCTGTACAGAGGATTACACGAGGCCCATATCAAGACAAATTCAGGGTCACTAACACTTTAAAATACATTATAATTTTGCTAATGAATAAATAACTGTATTACATTGTGTTTCCTATGTCTACCTGAACCCCAACTATAATAGAGAGCATCTATAACTAGAAAGACTGGCACGTGGTGAAGTGTTAATCACTTCCATGCTATCTTTCCCAAGTTATGGCTCTTCAAAAACTGTGAGAGAGCAGCAGTAGCATTAACTCAATGCTTCTGGTCCACATTCTCTCTACAACTTGTCCCTGCTTTTCAGCAAATGCAACTAGATGTTGCAATACAGGTCTATGGAAAAGCGGGATATTATATGTAGCGCCCTCTACTTTAGGTAGGTGCTTAGGTATACGTTTTTTGTGTGTTAGGTGAGGTAAATTTAGTCAGGCCTGACTGTATGGGCAGGCCTGGTTGTTTTGATCCTGGGCAAGGGAGGAGTGGAGGACTTTGGGGATGGGATATCCCTTAGTAACTCCTCCCCTGTTCCAGAAGGTGCTGGAAAATGGGGAATGAGGAGAGGAGGAGGAGCTTTCTGGGTATGGTAAGGAGTCCTGACCAATTCTCAACTCTGGTTTGGGTGAAGCAGGTCTCCTTAAATACCTTCGGTCCGCCCAGTCTGGGAGGAGTAGTTCAGGTGGAAGTCTGGAGTAAGGAGTACTGAGGCTGTCAGAGGACAGGAGGGAGCCCTGAGTCTGGGGTGGGTTGGTGAACTCAGTCCTGGGGCTCGGGTGCAATCCAGGAGGGAGCATCCAGGAGGAGAGGCACAAGGGAGCAGGAGAGACAGCAAGAGTATACTGCCAGTGGAGACTCCAGGAGGAAGATCACCAAGGTGGTGAGTGACACAGCCCATGAAGCAGGTGCAGGAAGAGACTGGGCCAACAGTGTGTCAAGGGCAGTGTTCACGCAGTGCAGTCAGATTGACCTGGGGGGGCCTGAAGAGGATGGTCTGGGAGCAGTAGTCCATCAGGCTAGCTGGGGCATAGAGACTGTTTGCTACACATGTGGGGAAACCCAGCCCTTGCTTATTAAACTTGGATCAGAGGTGCTGCTGACAGACAGCAGACCTCACCACACCAGCTAAGCTGGAAGAGTCAGTAAGGAGGCTAGAAAATTTCCTTCTAGGCCTCTGTGTAAAGGAAACCAAGTGTTGTGCAGGAGAGGAAGACTAGAGAAGTGAAGCCAGCAAGAGTTGTTCTGGAGGAAGTTTGGTGTGTATATACTGCAAATGTATATTGATCCCGTTCAAGAACTGTTAATTCCTGGGGCATCCCAAAGTCACAAACACAAACAAAGAACTGGCCTGATTGATGATTCCAGATGTGTGAAGGACGTGATTGAGGGCAGGTATGAGCAGGTGAACCACTACTACCAGCCACCCCTAAGGGGGCCATCGGCTACATATATTAAAATACGGAGCTGCTAAAAATGGCTATATACAGCCAATAAACACAATTGCAGCTTTGCAGGACATGTTCCTGCAGCTCCTATTGCACTATGGAAGATGATTTTTTTCTGGTTCAGATTTTCTCACGTAAGACATGCTATTTAGGTTTGGTAACAGAAAAAAGTTTTACTAAATATTTTAACTCTTCTATATTTGCCTGATTGCTGGAAATTTGGGATCTCAATAATCAGTAAGTTTTTGCTTTCTTTTTTTGTCGCTGAATTTGCAGTGGGCTACTTAGGAGGCTTTTAATAGTAGATTGACATCAATTAATGAGTACTCCATCTGCTTTTCTGCCCCAATGTATAGTCAAGATGGATTGACTGCAAAGTATGAAATTGTACCCTGAAAGAATAGGGGAATTTACAGTAGAGAATCTATAAAGCAGCACTTAATTATTCATCCATAGGTTTATTGAGCGAAAATTCCACCAGCGCTGAATCAGATGCACCCGGCAATTAGGACAAAAAAGGCAAAGACACTAACCTAATCCGGTCATCTTCTTCCCTTCCCTAATTAGTGCACGCCCAACTTCCCCGTGTGACTAATTGGCTGCAGTTCAGTCGGATACACCATATTAAGCTGGCGTGTTTCATTTTATTTTTCCTTCACAAAGCTATCTAGGATTTATCGGCCTGCCTTTTCATTTCCAAAACGCGACTGTGTCAGTCAGCTGGAGGCATAAACACAATGCAGTCGCTCCTTTGTTGTGGTTCTGCTATAGCGCGCACGCTGATCTGTTAGTGAGGTCCCCCTTTCATGAAACTACTCCCCAGAAAAGAGTTGCCTGGAGGGGCCAAGCATAAATTATGCCTAATCTTTCATTCACCTGCATTTAACACTTTGATGTGAAAATGTGGACCTACCACAACATGTTTCTCATGGAAAAAAGATCTAATTAGTATCTCCTGGAATGCTTTTCATCAAATACAAGGCCTAATTTATTAAAGAGTTTAAATTAAGAAGAGACTGTAAATCCTTATAGCACCAATCAGAAACAAATTTTAATTTCCAGGCTTGTAAGTTTGAATCATATGGTAGTTGTGAGACTTAATTCAGACACTGACAGGAACAGCCTTGAAAACTGCATTAGGTAGAGTATCCAAAAATACATCTAAATCACAGATATCAATGTGGCCCTGTCTGATTCTCCTGCCCAAAGCAAAGGTCCCGACTGCCGATCGGCCACCCTAACTGCAGCCTGAAGGGAGCTGTATAAAAGGTGTACCCATCTAATAAAGAGCTTGCCAAAGCCGAATTTAGATAGGACAGCCCAAAGATAGGACCAGCTAATGCTGTCAAACGCCTTATTAGCATCTAGCTAGAGGAGTGCTCTCTGACCCATGTCATCCGCCTGTGCTTGTATGTTTAGGAACAACCGTCTGAGGTTAGTGGCAGTGGACTTTCGAGGCATAAAGCCTGCTTGGTCCAGGTGGATGATAGACAGGATGATTTTGTTAACAGAACTTTAGCCAGCAATTTTACATCGGCCTGTAAAAGGGATATGGGCATGTAGGAACCTGGATCCAGGGTGTCCTTTCCTGCCTTGAGTAAAAGGATAACATTTGCCCTTGACATTGGAGGTGGCAAGAAGCCCCTTGTGGCCGATTCGTTAAAGACCTCCAGCAGCCTGGGCAGGACCGCCTCCCCATAGGTGGTAAACACCTCCATGGGAATGCCATCTCCTCCAGGGGCCTTACAAGTGGGGAAGGAGCAGGCGGCCACCCTCAGCTCCTCCAATGTGAGGGGTGCGTCAAGTTCCCGCCGGGCCGATATTGATAAAGTGGGTATGGGAATGCCGGCTAGGTAGTCAGTCAGCGATTCCTGTGTGTAGTCCTCCCTAGATCTATAGAGGTCTGTATAGAAGGTGAACAGCTCCATAACAATTTGGTCAGGATCGCTGACTATCCTACCATTCTGTGCTCGCAAGGCTCCAATAACCGCAGAGACTTGGTGAGACTGAGCTATTTTCACCAGAAGGCGGCCCCTCCCCCTCCTCATAGAACACCATTTTAGTAAAGAAGCGTTTACCTTCCATGGTGGAGGATTTCAGGCGATCCAGAGAATCCTGGGCCGCCGTCCATGCCTCCCTCGCCGAATCAGTAGCATTCATCACATAATCCAGCTCGAGCTGCCGCACCTGGCCCTCCACCTGTTCCAGAAGAGTGGATTAATTGCACTTGGTTTGCCCTATCTCAGAAATAAAAGTGCCCCTAAGAAATGCTTTGAACGTTTCCCACCTCATCAGCCCACCTCACCCTCACCCATCCATACATTGTGCATGTGCAATTTGTACTGGGCAATTTGTTGTGATATTCGCTCCTGGGAAGGAAACAACTTTAGCCAGAAGGCATTCAATTTCCAGGGAGCCCTTGGCAGGGAGGAGGGAGGTCTAGTGGTGATCCATATGACCGGTGGAGAGTGGTCTGAGACCCCTCGGGGGAAGTACTCAACTCTGTAGGTAATCGGGGGCAGATGAGACAAACTCAGGCATAAATCTATACCGGACAGGGAACCATGGGTCTTGGAGAAGCATGAGTATTGTCTGACCTGGGGGTTTCTGAGGCGCCAAACATCTGCCCATCCCACCTCCGTCAGGAATCTGCTAAGGGCAGTGCCCCTCCCTCGTGTGGCAGTAAATGACTGGGGATGTTTATCCAGATAGGGGGTCTAGATACCAGTTAAGGTCTCATAATCAGGACAGGTATGTCGGGCTTGTTGGCCAGGTACGACAGCAAGGCCTGTAACACATCCCTAGAGAATGGAGGAGGAATGTAAACATATGCCAGGATCAATGTCACAGTAAACAGCTTACAATGCAAAAACACAAAGCGACCCAATGGGTCTATGGATGAGTCTAATTCCTGGAATGCCTGGAATGCCTGGAATGCCAGAGCCTTATGTACCAGGACGCTCAGCCCACGAGAGAAGGCCAAGTGTGTGGAGTGATAGGCACTGCCAATCCAGGAGTATCACTCCCCTGACATTCCAGGATACCAGGGGGGGTGTCTGTCACCTGCTCCATGAGGTAGAAGAATAAAGAACTCTGTCCCTCCGTGTCTGCAGGGCCAGATCGATACACATTTCTCTGGGGCAAAAAGTGAGCACACTGCTGGAAACATATAGTATCAGGTAAGGCATAGTCTCTGGAAGTGCCTGGTGATAGACAACGCAAAACCTTTTCGTGCAACCGTGCACAACAAACATCCACAGAGATAGAGTGCATAAGGGAAAATATGACTGTTATCCAAATGGGCAGAACAAGAAGCTCTCTCCACTGTGGCCAGAAAGATTTTTGGTTAATAACTGTTTGAGTGCCAACAGGGCACAAGAACTGGAGCCACAACAACTGTGGTAATAGCCTGGACTCAAGGCATCCAGCGTGGGGTGTGGAAGTCCAGAGTTCAGTATGAAGTGCCACTGTAAAAGGAAACAAGTAGCATCCATTGCATTTGTTGAAGAAAAGGAGAAATGTCCCATAACCGAAAATGCTGTAGTGGAAGAACAAGTAAGTTGCAATACACCGATCCAATGATATCTTTCTATCGCTATCAGTCACCACCAGGAGCCGGGCGTCTACACTGCATATGCTGTTCTTGCCGGTCAAGCCATGCTGCTGCATCTGGGGCTGATTAAAAAAAGTGAGCCTGACCTCCCTCTGAGACCCGCAATCTGACCGGGTAAAGCATGGCGTATTTCAGTTGTAAGGTCTGAAGCCTCTTTTTAACATCCGCATATTTGGACCTCTTACATTGGATCTCGGCCGAGAAGTCTGGAAAGGAGATTTTGGCGCCATTATATTGGATGGGGCCCTTCTCCCGGGCCAGGCGCAAAATCATTTTGTGGTCCTTGTAGTTTAACAGCTGAGCCAGCATGGAGCGCCGTGGATTGCCCAGGGGGTGGGGACGGGGGGAGTGCGTTGTGCCCGTTCCACTGCGAATAGAGCGATGAAAGCCTCCGGCCAAACAGCTCCTGCAGCCATTGCTCCACAAACTCGGTGGGGTCCCGGCCCTCAGCCCTTTCGGAAAGGCCCACGATCCTGACATTATTCCATCATAGGCGATTCTCGATATCGTCAGTTTTATTGGTGGCCTGCATAACTTTCTGGGCCGCCATGTGAGAGTCGCATATCAAGGGGGGTAATTGATCCTCCAGGTCACTTATACGACTCTCCACTGCGGTGGTTCTCCCCCCTGATTTTTTGGAGGTTATGGCAGAGGAGTGAGACTGTCTCTTTAAGGCCCCCGAACTGTTCTTTAAGATCAAACATTGTGGCAGTGCATTTGTGCACTGCATGTAATATATCACTCAGGGTGGGCTGTGAGGTCTCGTCAGCAGGCATGTCAAAAATGTCCTGTACAGGGCCTGGGGATTGCACCAAGGGTATAGTGTCATCCAAAGCCTCATGAGGTGTGCTTAGAAGGGCAGGGGTATCAGAGAACTGGGAGCAACCGGCCCCGGATAGCTTCTGGGTATATTATTGTATAGTATGCTGCCAGGCTGCTCCTTCCCCTGCTGCTTGGACTGTTTCAGCAACTTACCCCCAGTGTCTTTTGTTTTGTCTGCCGTCCACGGAGCATGCTGAGGCTGTGGCTGGTCGGCACCATCTTGGATCTCCAAGGCCGCCGCTACCCCGCTCCTTTCTCTCCCTTACGGTCATTGTGGGACTCACTAGTCACAGAGGTGAGACCGGAGGGAGCCCAAGGTCCATAGCCGTTAGTGTGGGTCGGTCCAGAGCAACTCAAGATGCCGGGAAAGGATCGCTGGAGAATTCAGTGTGGGAGCTCTGTGATGAGCGATGTCTTCACATGCCGCTGCTGGCCACGCCCCCGTTCAATGTATTTTTACTTTAAGAATGTTTGTTTGATTTACTAATTGTTAGTGGGGTTGAACCGACATTTGCTTTAGACTGCAGTGACAAAAAAATGTGAAGGAGCAGGATAGGGAATAGTTCTTGAACAAACTAATTTCTAACAGCATATTTGGTTTTCATTTAGTATAGTCCATTCATTCTAAAATCGAATGTTAAAAGTAAACACATTTTGAAGTACTTTCAAAAGATGTACAAACATTTGTTTGAAAATCTACTAGTGCATTAGCATTGCATACTAGTACATTATGACAGCCTTACCTTACAAACAACGTCCTCCAGCAGTGTTTTGTCACTGTTACAGGCATGTCTATCTTCACCTGGTCCTCCTTCTAGGTTTGCGCTCTCTGGCTGTTTGAATGGCTGGGCCGCAGTGACATCACTCCTGCACAAGCGTATGAGATTCGCCATATAATAGGCATGGCACTCTCTGTATCCATGGCACACTCAGTGTTCCATGCATAGGCCAATTACATCATCCGCTTAAGCCGATGTCACTATCTACTAAACAAGTTCAAGCAATTTTAAAGGCACCTACAGGTAAGACTTTTCATAGTCTAAAGAAGGGGTCTCCAAGCTATGGCCCTTCAGTTGTTCAGGAACTACAATTCCCATCATGCCTCGTCATGTCTGTGAATGTCAGAGTTTCACAATGCCTCTTGGGACGTGTAATTCTGCAACAACTTTAGGGCCATAGTTTGGAGATCCCTGGTCTAAAGCCTCATACACAATGAGAAAATCGGATGATTGATCGTCTGTTTATTTATTTATTTTTTTTAATGCATGCTAGTCTTTTATTGAAAATGAAGAGGTCACTAAACTTATGAAAATTCTCATATGACAGAATACAACTTCAGAAATGATGTAATGTGTTGTGTTGTATAATATATTCTTTCATTTCCAAGCATGTGTGGTATTGCTCTTCCGATTTTTTTCATATGAATACTGTACTGGTTAAATAAAGATTGTATGATCTGGTCTCATACGAGAAAAAAAATTGTGTTTGTTCCTATGATAATATTGGGTGAACTGTCATTTTCAGCTCTCAAAAGCTGTGTACTAAAGATCAGATTATCGTACGATCACTTTGACAGCGGTAATTTCTTCAGATTTTCTGAACATGTATACTAGGCGTTACCTGTAGAGTAAAGTCAGCTTTTTGACTTTCATACCACTTTAGGGTATTTCGTGTGACTTCTTGTCCTTGATACAGGGAGATAGGAAGTGAGTGGAAAGTTCACTAGCGAGGACAAAGTCAGTAATTAAAACATGACAGATAATCCCATTCTTCCCCACTAACCAAAACCTGAAGTTTCCAAAACACAGTTGTGAGGTGATTTGGAAGGATCTTGAGTAGAGTGTTTGACCTATAGATTAGAAGTTTAGGAGTATTCTTAAATTGTACATTTGATTACATTTGACATGCATCATATTATGTATCCTGTTCTTCTGTTATAATTGTTTTATAGTATATAAATCAGTGCAAATACATCACAAATGCACCACAAACACATAAAAAAAATCACTAGTACATCATTACTTTTTCTTATTTTATATAACAATTTTTTTACTTAAACCTTCTAAAACCGTGTGATTTTGTAGCAGCATTTACTTGTTTTTGATGCCTTGATGTACACGTGCTCTTACATTGCTCTGTATTGTTGTGGGGGTGTTGTTGCAGTTGGATTGGCAGTTGTTTAGTAAGACTTATAAGAGGGGGCAGCATACAAATGCCACAGGTGTAGCATACCCTTTAACTGTCCCCAATTCCACAGAACTGTACCTGGATTTAAACAAAATCTCATAGACCCAGGATAGCATTCATTCCAACACCTGGCACCTAATCTATGCTGGAACAAGCAGGGTGTTCTACTGCTCTCTATGTGCTCACTGCCCTCCAATGACTGTAGTGGGCAGGGCTGCTGTTGGAAACCATGGGACCCCATACAGCCAACCTGACTAGCCCCCCCCCCCCAATTATCACTGTTTACTATGCTTCAATGTTCATTTAGGAAAGGAAAGGCTGGTAAATATGACACATTTATAGGACCATTCCCCGACTCTCCATCCTGAGGGATCCTATTGTAATCTTGCAGCTGCCAACAGGAAGGAGAGGAGGGAAGGCATAAGCACTTCAGGGATGGGGGTGCCTAGGGCGAGGGCACAGGGAGGGTGACTAGTGCCGTGGGGGAAGGGGCAATTACTGGTACCAATCCCCTGTATGGCTCTCTCTGCTGCAGCTGAAAGCTGGCAGGAGGGAGAGAATAAGCTGCCAGCCTTTAGCTGCTGCAGAGACAGCCATTCAGGAGATCGGTTCCAGTAATTGCCCACCCCCTGCCATGCCAATCATCCTCTCTGCCAGTATCCCATTCACCCTGCTGCCTGGGCCCCCCACTGGTCTGGGCCCCCTACAGGAGGACTGGTGGTACCCTTATCCACAGTCCAGCTCACCACCAATGAATAGAGAGAGAAATTATTGATGGAAGGGGGAACGTTTTACTGCCACTGACAACCAAATATATGGGGAGGGATTATATACTACCACTGTCCACCAATCATTTGGAGAGAGAGTTATTTACTGCCACTAACCTCCAGTTATTGGGGACATACATTATTGGATTTTATTTACTGCCACTGTCCACCAATCATTTGGGGTGAATGTATTTACTGCCACTAACCACCAATTGTTGTGGAGCAGAATTATTGGATTTACTGCCACTGTCCACCAATCATTTGGAGAGAGAGTTATTTACTGCCACTAACCACCAGTTATTGGGGACATAAGTTATTGGATTTTATTTAATGCCACTGTCCACCAATCATTTGGGGGAGGGTTATTTAGTGCCAATAATATAAAAGAAAAACTGTGCTTAATGCTAAAAATATTAAACAATAACAGTGCAAAAATAAATGCACAGCATCACTTAAAACACATAGATACAAATGTGTCCCATGTCCTTTATGAGATCATGAACACAAGAAGATGTTGCTCTGGGAATTAGTTTTCCTCTGTCTCTAACAATCTATACCTGAGAATGAAAATACTATAATGGTGCAACTCTTAAACAAACATGTACTTCCTCTTAAGTGAAAGGATGTAAAATAAATATAAAATAAAATAAATATGCCTCTTTATACGTAAAAAATGAAGAATACACAATCACCACATCTGTTAATATTTCGGCCTCTATCATAAAAACATAAAAGTGCTCCAATGACCATATAAATATATAATCCATATATAATGAACATATTATAAGAATAAATTATCAACACCAGGTTGTGAGTTTAAATTGTGCAAACACACATACCAATAACAGTCCCCAAAATGACAATCTAAATACTGCAAAGTATACAGAGATTGGCTCCTGGTAACAATACAGTGATTGCATACATATTTTGATGCTTGTAACCATGTGAGTGCTTTACTTTATTGATTTTAAAAAAAACTGTACACACTACACAGTTAGCACTTTGTATCTCTCTATGAGCAACATTTTGTCTGGAGTGTGGGATACAAATTGCTGGAGTAAGGAGTTGGCTGCCAAAGAGGAGACCAATCAGTATACACCTGAGGGTGCTTGATCTTATTTATTTAATGTACTTGTATAGCGCTGTCAATTTACTCAGTGTTTTACATATACATTGTACATTCACATCAGTCCCTACCCTCAAGGAGATTCCAATCTAAGGTCCCAATCTCACATTCATGCATACACATACTAGGGCCAATTTAGACAGAATCCAATTAACCTCCCAGCAAGTATTTGGAGTGTGGGAGGAAATCAGAGTACCCAGAGGAAATCCACGCAGGCACAGGGAGAACATTCAAACTCCAGGCAGGTAGTGTCATGGTTGGGATTCGAACCAACAACCATTTTGCTGCCAGGCAAAAGTGCTAACCACTACACCAATGTGCCACCTTAATAACACTGATATCCATCTAAGTAGGTGAGGGACTCCTGAAGAGCATGGGGGTGTAACAGAGTGGTGCACTGGCAGTGTGTTGCTTCTGAAGATTGCATTTTTTGGCACAGGGACACATTTTCTAGATTTGGGGACTCTTATTGTTATGCGCGTTACACAATTTAAACTCACTATCTTATATTGATTATTTATGTATTTATTATACAGTATCTGTAATATGCTCATGTTTTTTATGATAGAGGAACAGTGAGTCACAGATGTGGTGATTGTGATATTGTTCATTTTTTACGTATAAGGAGGTATATTTATTTTATTTTATGTTTATTTCACATTCTTACTCTTAAGATAAAGTATATGTTTATTTTTAGATAAGAAGATATGCAATTAGTTATTTGTGTTATATATAGTATATTTTGATAAGGAGTGCTGCACTATTATTATTGTTTTAATTTGAGGTACAGTTGTGTGATTCAACAAGGGAGTTAGCTGCTTTGTAATTTAACAGTAGAAATCTGCTAGAGCAGTGCGGGAATATATATTTTAATTATATATATACCTGAGAATGATAGAGTGATTGATGCAGCTCATGTATCAGATATTCCATGGCAACAAGGTGAACATTTCACAAACAAGGCTTCAATTGAGGCTACCAACAAGAATGGACAATATGGTTATATCATAGTTAGCAATGTGGCTTTGCAGCACTGGGGTTCAGCTAAGAACAGGGATAATATCTGTATGAAGTATTAGGTCACTGTGGTTATGTGGTATAAACCAAACTGTCATTAGAACATGCATAGCTGTGGTAGGGACCTTCGATTGTACTATACTCCAGGGCTGGGATTCAACCTGATTCAACCTTCTTCATAAAAGACCACAAAACCCCCAGGTGCTTCATTTTTCATAAATATAAAGAAAGACAATACATTCATGGGCAGTGCACTATCCTGCCTTACAACATCAAAGATATAAACAAAGTTAGCCTTGAAAATGCAGTATTTTTTATTGGGCAGTGAAAATATCTATAGAGGTAGGATATAAACAAATGAGAAAGATAATAAATGTGCAAAAGGGAAACAGCAGCAATCACTCTACTAGATCAGTAGTATAGGCAAAATATGTAAAAAGGCTGTGCTAATTGCTATACCAAGTAAAAGGTGAATACTACAAAGCAAAAATATTCAGAACCACAGAATTCAGATAGATTGAACCTCCTGAAACATGGTATATGTGATAAAAAAGTACTGTAAAATGCACAACTCTATATTCCTATTAATAGATCAATACATGAATAAGGTGCAAGTGCAGAAAAAGGACACAGAATCAATTGGAAAAAATATAAAATATAAATGTGAACACAGTCTCTTATAAAGTCCCAAAAGGCTAAGAAATTCAAAAAGAGTGAATCCAGTGCAAAGGGGTGAATCCGAATCCTATAGTTCCACAGTACCACAATCGACAGGGAAGTGTCAAGCTGGCCTGCTTACCAGATAAGTTGGATTCACATGACCATATAGCCAATGAATCACATGAGCTTGTGAGGGATGAACCCAACTGGAATCCAGCATGGACAGATCCAGATATGGCCAACTTGATCAACCGTCACCAGACCGATCCACAGACCCCAGTAGAGAAACGATCCCACAATCTCCCGTACTCTGTCAGAAGATGGGCAATGTAAATGGAGAAAAAAGGCTCCACATAGTGTAATTCCAAAAAACACCTTTTATTGATAATAGGTGTACAGAAAAGCATAAAAGCCGGCATTCAATATTAAAAACAACTGCGATAAGCACACAAACCTCAGCCGACACGTTTCGCCCGATTGGGCATCATCTGGGGCATGAGGTTCGCGTGTCAACATCGCAGTATATATACAGACGTAATCCCATGGCATATCATCTAATTACAGCACAAATTGACGTCTGCCAGGTGCTTCCGCTCATTGGATCTAAGATGGCGTCGGCATGCGTTTCACACCTCGCTCACAATCATAATAAAATGCTCATCAGTGCAGCCTCATCAGCGCCCATCAGTGAAGGAGAAGAATTACTTATTTACAAAATTTACTGACAGAAACTAAGAAAAATGTTTTTTTTCAAAATGTTTGGACATTTTTCTTTTTTTTTAGTAAAAAATAGAGTTGAGCGAACACCTGGATGTTTGGGTTTCTCGGGTTCAGCCAAACTTTGTGGAAACGTTCGGGTTCGGTACCGAACGTTACCCAAACTTGACCCCGGACCCCGAACCCCATTGAAGTCAATGGGGACCCGAACTTTTCGGCACAAAAATGGCTGTAAAAAAGTCCTGGAAAGTGCTAGAGGGCTGCAAAAGGAAGAAAAATGGGAGATGTTATTAGATTTGCAATCTGTCCTTCAAAGCAGTAGTAATCTCTACCTTGTCCAGTATCAGACCATTCTGTAATCAGATCTTTCTGTAATGCAGGATGAGATTTTATTAGATCTGCAATCTGTCCCTCAAAGCAGTAGTAGTAATCTCTACCTAGTTATTAGATCTGCAATCTGTCCCTCACAGCAGTAGTAGTAATCTCTACCTAGTTATTAGATCTGCAATCTGTCCCTCACAATCTGTCCCTCACAGCGCCGGCAGCATCCTCTCCCTACACTAACCTGAGAGCATGTGACATGCAGCACTGTGACTCCAGCCTCATATAGAGGCTGGGTCACATGATGCACTGGTCAGTCACAGCCATGCCTACTGATGGCTTCTAGGGAAAAAACAGTGAAACGCTTGTTGATTGGCTGCCCTGCAGCTATTCAACATGCGTGATAAAATACCAGAACCCAGAACCCGAACCCGGACTTTTTCTCAAACGTTCGGGTTCGGGTTTGGAACACGGACACCCGAAAGTTTGGTACGGATCCGAACTTTACAGTTCGGGTTCGCTCAACTCAACTCTACTAAAAAATAAAAAACCCAGCAGTGATCAAATACCACCAAAAGAAAGCTCTATTTGTGTGAAGAAAATGATTAAAGATTAATTTGTGTACAGTGTTGCATGACCGTGCAATTGTCATTCACAGTGCGACAGCGCTGAAAGCTGAAAATTGGCCTGGGCAGGAAGGGAGTGAAAGTGCCCTGTAGGCAAGTGGTTAAACTGATTAGGTTGATTTACAAGGTAAGAGTTTACACATACAGTACATTAACTATTTCTGCAAAGTAGTTGTAAAGTTCTCAGCATTCTCATGCCCCGTTCACACCTTAGCATATTAGAATCGTGGGCAGAATGGCTAGATTCTACCTGCAATACCTTCTTAATAGCACCCCAAATGTGCAAAAAAGGGTGTTTTGTCACACGTCAAAATGCACAAAAAATGTGTCAAATTGCCCTGTCCAAAAATGCACCAGTCAGCTACAAAAAAATGTACAGAAGCTGCTTTGGCATGTTTTTGGAGCAGAGGATAACCCATTCAGATAAATGGCGTCACATCAAAAATGTGGCAAAATGTGACAAAAACAGGATGATTGGCATCACTAGATGTGAATGGGGCCTCAGACTGGAAGGTTTTTTTGTTTTTTTTATGTCTCTCTCTTGCTTTCCCAGTTTTTAGGAATTATTTAATAAAGATGGAAATGAAATCTTTCCTGTTCCAGTCTAAAAGTGCTAAGAGTGTCAAGCTCTGCAGTATTCAGTTTGCCCACCTCAAACTTCTACATCGAGAGGTATATGCCATACTGATCTTTGCTAACTAGACTTCAGCACAGAAGGAGGCTTCATTCCCCTTTTTACTCTCAGAGTCTACAAATGAGAATGGCAGAACATTACCCTCCCTACACCTACATATTCACAACTGTCTCATTTATTTAAATAAAAGATCTGCTATTTTCAGCTTAATACTTTCAGTTTATTTTTAGAATGTTTGCCCTTGTGTGTTGTACATGTGTTTTGTGTAATTATTTGTGTGAGGAGTTATAATGAGGAGATTTTGTCACACCACAAAGGTTTACAATGCATTGTCCAGTTCATGTAATGAGCTGGAGACTAATTCAATACTGAGCCAGATGAAGAATAACGCTGATGTCAGACAGGTGATTCTTCCACTAGAGATGAATCATTGGCACTAAAGAAGCTGTCTGTCTTTCCCTGGACTCACAAGCTCAAGTTAGAGGCTGACTGGTGCACAGCTGCACCAACTTTTGCACTCTTCAGTTTTGGTAAATCAGCCCCACTCTCTCTGTAGCCAGGTGCAATGAACTGTCTTTCTTTGGCTGGCCTGAGTGCTAATGATGGGAGCAACACCTGGAAAGTGAAACATACAAGTAGAGTTTTCTGTACAGTGCAGAGGTCAGATAATCTGAAGGTCAAGTCCAGTCTGATGTTGTAAAAGTCACCGGTCCTCTTATAAATGAGAACTAGTAAATGTTCTGATGATAAAATGAGAGCTGCAATTGCTAATACAGTAGTATTTTCTCGTACTCAGGGAGGGTGCTCTAGGACTAAGTTAACTCAATCAAAGGGTCTGAGGGGTGTGTTGAAGGTGTGCTGGAACATTATGCCCTGTGGACACACCCCTATTATCAACTACCCTGGGTATATTTCCACATGACAAGGTTTCACAATACAAGAACCACCATAAAATTTATCAGGATGACATTTCTATTTGTTAGTTACTTAATCTAATATATACTGTATATATGTATGTATATATGTATGTGTGTATATATATATATAAATATATATAATATTATATTACCAAATGTATTATGACGCCTGCCTTAAACGCATATGAACTTTAATGGCATCTCAGTCTTAGTTTGTATGGTTCAATATAGAATTGACCCAACCTTTTCAGCTATATAACAGCTTTAACTATTCAGGGAAGGCTATCCACAAGGTTTAGGAGTGGGTCTATGGGAATGTTTGACCATTCTTCCAGAAGCACATTTGTGAGGTCAGGCACTGATGTAGACCAGAAGGTGTTCTATCGGGTTGAGGTAAGGGCCAATCAAGTTCCTCCAGCCCAAACTTACCCATCCATGTCTTTATGGACCTTGCTTTGTGCACTGTTCCAAATCATTTGATGGAGGGGGGATTATGGTGTGGGGTTGTTTTTCAGGGGTTGTGCTTGGCCACCTAGTTCCAGTGAAGGGAAATCTTAAGACGTCAGCATACTAAGACATTTTGGACAATTTTATGCTCCCAACTCTGGGGGTGGTCCCTTCCTGTTCCAACATGGCTGTGTACCAGTGCACAAAGCAAGGTCCATAAAGACATGGATGAGTGAGTTTGGGGTGGAGGAACTTGACTGGTCCTGACCTCAACCTGATAGAGAACCTTTGGGATGAATTATAGCGGAAACTGTGAGCCAGGTCTTCTCATCCAACATCAGTGCCTGACCTTACAAATTCACTTCTAGAAGAATGGTCAAACATTCCCATAGACACACTCCTAAACCTTTTGGACCACCTTCCCAGAAAAGGTAAAGCTGTTATAGCTGCAAAGGGTTGGCCAACTCAATATTGAACCCTGAGGACTAAGACTGGGATGCCGTTAAAGTTCATACTGTTGGCAATATGTATGTATATTTCTCCTAGGAAGTCTAATGTGTCTCATTAGCCTTCTGGACCTTTCAATAATAGACCTCACTATTGTCACAGTGGTGACTAGAAGAATAAAACTTCATAAGGGAACTCCACTGTCTGGTATTTTTTATTCTGTTTCGCTTAACTTCTTGTTTCAGAGACACAACAGGAAGTCTTAGACAATTGTCACTAGTGCAGGTATGTTCATTTAAATATTTCCTCTTACCACCTGTCCCTGTGACCCTGTGTCCCTGTGACAACTCAAAAAGTATGGATTCTGGTCACTTTCTGTACTAGAAACAACTGTCACCAGGGCCAATAGAAAGAATACATCCCAGTGGGAACACAGAAAGCAATTTAAACCTGGAAGAGATTCTAACCCTTCCACATTACATCCAAAAAAAACATGTTTTGGCTTTACAAACACTTTAAAACAAAATCTTTATTAAAAATGTATAAGAGCAAGGATATACTAATTTGCATGTTTCAGACACAACAGTGCATAGTATAAGCTATGACTAAGTGCAGCTGTGCCTAAAACACCTAAGTACTTACTGTCTTAATTTTCCTGCTTTTATGTATTATTTAATAAAAAACTAATTTAATTATTTCCAGTTCTAGTCCAAAAGTGCTGAAGATGTAACATTTTGGTTTGTTAGACACCAAATATGATATACAGTACATCTGATCTGATGTATATTACTTCTAGGATGTCTTGTGTGTCTTATTAGGCTTCTGAGCTTTGAAATGTTAGAAATCACTAGCCTTACAGTGGTGAATAGGAAAAATAGAAGCACAAGAGAACTCCACTGTATGTAAACAACATCATATCTGCATTATATAGCCACGATTATTTTGTGAAACCTCTAATTAGACAGAATTAAATTATTTGCCGTGTCTCTTGCAATCTGATTCCAAAATGCTATGTATGCTAACCCGTACCAACAAAGATAAATGCATACTTTACCATCATAGCTTTAGGCTAGCACACTGCTATTGCCATTTTCATTACATTATATATGGGCCAAACAAATACTGTCTAAATACAGGTGGTAGGTGTATTCCTATAAAGCATATCCTTGGCCACCAGTAGCAGGCAAGTACTCCTAGTGACCAGTTGGGCTTACATTTACCTTATGTCCGCGGCATGTGGTGGTGGGGGGTTGCAAACATTGTGCACTAGTCACGGTTCCTGATGAAGATTTTTTTCACACCATAATTCAAGGAGATAGGAAGATGGCTTTATGGCCCCACATATAATCCATGACTCCACACTCTGCTAGAAAGGAGAAAGAACCTTTAAGCCAATAAAAGAGCTCATGCGTCAATGGAGCTTTTAGCAAAAGAGCAGTTGGCTATAATCTTTCTCATAAGATGAGTCAACCAGATCCATCCTGCAAGGTTTCAGCTTACAACAGCCTTACAGACACCTCCAGAAGGGTTTTCTTCTGGGACTCCATCTTGGAACCAGCTCCTGTCCATTCAGACAAGGTCAGCTGATAGCCTAAGTGCCAGGTCTAATCCTCAAACACAGACAGCAGTAAGGAAAGACAGCAATTATCTACAGCACTCCTCCCCAGGATTAGGTCCAGGGATAAAAGACCCCAGCCCAAGGTCACCTCAAAAGCATATTCTTTCACATCATGTCAATAAAACTAGTGATTGGATGGAAAAAAGATGAATATTCATCACCCAAGGCTGAATTAGGGGGGCTGAGCCAAGGCAGACTATACAATGAGCTCTGACTGATTACAAATCTTGACAGACACTCCTGCTTAAGGCAGGGTGCCTACACTTACTTTGAATTTGGTATATTTGGTGTATTTTCTCCAGATCTTCAAAATCGGTATCTTTAGTGTATTTTCTCCAGATTTGCATAACATAGTTCCTGCACTTTGTCTCTTTGGATATTTTTTTTTTTTGTAATAAGGATGGGTCAATGTTACTTTCTCTCCTTGTGCAGGGTGACTGGCCTATTCACTCCCTCCTGTAGTTTCTTTCAGGCAGCATGCTGTGTGTGGGGGGGGGGGGGCTTTTGGGTTCTACCCACAGCAATTCTCTCTGCATGGGTTATGTACAGCACAGTGATGATGTCACCGCCACCTTCACAATGTAATATCTGTGTTTTTTACTGGAGTTCAGCCTTAACCATTTTTTTCTAGCTGATGGCATATGTACATATCACAGGACCTTAGGGTCCCCTCATTCTCAGCCTTCTTCTGTAAGGTATCCTACTGAGATCTTTATTCATTTAAAATCAATAGCTTGCACTTCAGTATACAAATTGCAATCTGTCAGAGGTGCCAGGACTGTATATGTAGTTATGTTATCTAACAGTATTTTCCAAATTATATTGTTGCCTGATATCATTGTAGTAATTAGCTGCTGAAACTTATATTTCCATGGTCTGATATGGCTATCTTGATGCTCTAACCCTTGGTTTTGGGTTGGTGCCAGGCTTTAATGATCTGTTATGACTTTGCAGTACTTTATTCGCAAGAGTTGCCTAACTGATTTAATAGCTTCCATTATTACACAGCCATACTTCTGTTGCTGAGCTCCAGAAAAAAAACATGTAGTTGCACCTATACTTATGCATCCACAGAACTGAACTGAGATTTATGAGGGAGAGATTGACATCCAGGGGAATGTACCATATATGCAGTCTCTGCAACTGAACATGGGCCACCTGAGACTTAGGGATACATTTATTCTATATGTGGGTCAGTTGGGTGCTGGGGCCCCCTTCTGCTAGCACATAAATACAGCTCACATTTAACACAGTTAGGAAGCAGAAGGCATTCTTCATGCTTTCCTAGTTTGCAATATAGAAGTTGCCAGACCTGATTCCATACTCTTCTACCTATATATCTTCCTATCTATCTATTTACAGTTGTGCTCATAAGTTTACATACCCTGGCAGAATTTATCATTTCTTGGCCATTTTTCACAGAATATGAATTATAACACAAAAAGAAAAACATTTCTTTCACTCATGGTTAGTGTTTGTCTGAAGCCATTTATTATCAAGCAACTATATTTACTCTTTTTTAAATCATAATGACAACATAAACTACCCAAATGATGGTGATTTGGCATGATAACATGCTCACAAGTTGACACAAATGGGTTTGAATGGCTATTTAGGGTACCCATCCTCACCTGTGATCTGTTTGCTTGTAATTAGTGTGTGTGTATAAAAGGTCAATGAGTTTCTGGACTCCTGACAGACCCTTGCATCTTTCATCCAGTGCTGCACTGACATTTTTTCTGGATTCTGAATCATGGGGAAAGCAAAAGAATTGTCAAATGATCTCTGGGAAAATGTAATTAAACTGTATAAAACAGGAAAGGAATATGAAAAGATATCCAAGGAATTGAAAATGGCAACCAAGGGTGTTCAAACTCGAATCAAGAAGTGGAAAATGAGGGGTTCTGTTGAAACCAAACCACGGTTAGGCTGACCAACTCAAAATTTCAGCCACAACTGGGCTTTTTTGTCAAGAGGAATGGGCAGCGTTACCATCTGAGAAGATAAAGAGCCTCATCCACAAATACCACAAAAGACTTCAAGCTGTTATTGATGTTAAAAGGGGCAATACATGGTATTAAGTTATATTTCGGTCTCATCACTCCAAATTACTTTGTGCCAGAAGGTTTGAGGCTTGTCTCTGTGCTGTTTGGCGTTTGGTAAGCGGGATACTTTGTGGCATTTGCGTAGTAATGGCTTTCTTCGACTCGACCATGCAGCCGATCTTTCTTCAAGTGCCTCCTTATTGTGAATCTTGAAACAGCCACACGTTTTCAGAGAGTCCTATATTTCACCTGAAGTTATTTGTGGGTTTCTCTTTGCATCCCAAACAATTTTCCTGGCAATTGTGCCTGAAATTTTAATTGGTATACCGGGCTGTGGTTTGGTTTCAACAGAACCCCTCATTTTCCACTTTTTGATTAGAGTTTGAACACTGCTGATTGGCATTCTCAATTCCTTGGATATCTTTTTATATCCCTCTCCTGTTTTACACAGCTCAACTACCTTTTCCCACAGATCCTTTGACAATTCTTTTGCTTTCCCCATGACACAGAATCCAGAAACGCCAGTGCAGCACTGGGGGAAAGATGCAAGGGTCTGTCAGGAGTCCAGAAACTCATTGACCTTTTATATACACACACTAATTACAAGCAAACAGATCACAGGTGAGGATGGTTACCTTTAATAGCCATTCAAACCCCTTTGTGTCAATTTGTGTGCATGTTATCAGGTCAAAATCACCATCATTTGGGTAGTTTCTGTTGTCATTATGATTTAAAAAGAGTAGACACAGTTGATTGATAATAAATGGCTTCAGACAAACACTAGAGTTGAGCGAACACCTGGATGTTCGGGTTTGGTGGGTTTGGCCGAACTTCGCGAAAAAGTTCGGGTTCGGTACCAAACTTGACACGAACTTTACCCCGGACCCCATTGAAGTCAATGAAATGGTACTTTTAATCCCAGACCCTATATCATTTATAAATATATTGAAAAGTAAGGGTCCCAACACTGAACCTTGGGTTACACCACTGATAACCTTAGACCATTCAGAGTAAGAATCATTAACCCCTACTCTCTGAATTTCGGTCTTTTAGCCAATTTTCTATCCATTTACAAACTGATCTTTCCAAGCTTGTAGACTTTACCTTACACATTAGCCGTGTGTGGGGAACGGTGTTAAATGCTTTCGCAAAATTCAAGTATACCACGTCCACAGCCACCCCGTTGTCCAAGGTTTTACTTACTTCCTCATAAAAAGAAATCAGGTTTGTTTGACAACTTCTGTCTTTCATGAATCCATGCTGCCTGTTGTTAAAAACATTTTTTTCCAACAAGAACACATCTATGTGGTCTTTTATTAAACTCTCCAGTATCTATCCAACTATATAAGTTAACCACTTCAGCCCCGGAAGGATTTCCAGCTTTGAGACCGGAGCCCTTTTTGCGATTCGGCGCTGCGTCGCTTTAACTGACAATTGCGCGGTTGTGCGACGTTGTACCCAAACTAAATTTGCGTCCTTTTTTTCCCACAAATAGAGCTTTCTTTTGGTGGTATTTGATCACCTCTGCGTCATTTCTGATCGCCGCTATAAACAAAAGAAGAGCGACAATTTTGCAAAAAAACCCAAATTTCTTACTTTTTGCTAAAATACAAATCCAAAAAAAAATATAAAAAAACATTTTTTTTCACCGTTTTTGGCCGATTTATATTCTTCCTCATATTTGCGATAAAAAAAATCGCAATCGGCGTTTATTGATTGGTTTGCGCAAAAGTGGTCGCGTTTACGGATGATGAGAATTCATTTTTGGGGTTTTTATTTATTTTTTTTTTTTTTCTAGTAATGGCGGCGATCTGCGATTTTTAGTGGTACTGCAATATTGGGGCGGACATGTCGGAACGTTTTGACACTCTTTTGGGACCATTGGCATTTATACAGCGATCAGTGCTATAAAAATGCACCGATTACTGTGTAAATGCCATTGGCAGTGAAGGGGTTAACCTGCAGGGGGTGCGCTAAGGGTTAACTATGTTCCCTGGGCATGTTCTAACTGTATGGGGGCTTGCCTAGCTGGGGAAGGGAAGTGGTCACAGCCTTCACGTACAGGAAGGCTGTGATCACAGCCCTTCCCCCTCACACAGAGTGGAGGTCCGTGTTTACTTACACGGACCTCCGCTCCTTCACTCCGGGGGGGGCATCGCGGGTGGCCGGCGGCAATCAAAGCCGCCGCACCCACTCCCTGGCCCCCCCGAACACAGTGGCTCTGTATCACGGCCGCCGTCGTATGACGGCGTTTCGCGTTACAGAGCCACTCTGTCGCCGTCAATTGCCGATCAGCCGCCGGCAAGCGGTTAAACGAACAGGTCTATAGTTACTCGGTAAAGACTTTGATACCTTTTTAAAATATGGGCACCACATTGGCCCTACGCCAATCCAGTGGTACTATTCCAGTCATTAAGGAGTCCATAAAATTTAGATGCGCTTATTGGGATTACTTTTTACCAAAAACATGTAGCAGAATAAATATCGGCCTAAACTTATGAAGAAATTTGATTTTTTTTTCAACTTTTCTATTGGATACATTTTATAACAGAAAGTAAAAAATGTTGTTTTTTTATAAAATTGTCTGTCTTTTTTTTGTTTATCGCACAACAAATAAAAACACGGGGTAATCAAATACCACCAAAGGAAAGCTCTATTTGTGGAGAAAAAAAGGACATGCATTTTTTTGGGGTGCAGCATTGCATGACCATGCAATTGTCAGTTAAAATAATGCAGTGCTGTATCGCAAAAAGTAGTCTGGTCAATCTTCCAGAGGTCAAGTGGTTAAAGCACTGCTAACTGATCATTTTTTGGTTTGTTTCTTTGTTTGTATACTTCTTTTTTGCATGTCAAATTGTTTAGCTTTTGTAAAAAACTGAACTGAGTATTATCCATGATACTTTTTTAATTTGCGCTAATTTTTAAAAGAAGTTCTGTGGTCACGGCATCAGCATTGTAGTATCAATACAAGTAATAGTTATTTTTCACAATCCAATATAAGCTTACTTAAAAAAATCTCCTTTCATGTGGAGTTCTGCCTGTCTGCTGGCCATCTCTTTTCACAACCTCCCTGCATGCTTTGTAGCTTCTTCTCTGACGTTTACGTTAGTAATCTAAGGACTAAATATCCAATGGTACACTGCTTCCTGCAAGCAGTGATTCCTGTACCGAATACACATCCTGAACTCCTCTGTTCAGCACCTCTGTAGTTCAGAAGGCAGGCTCTGTGAATTGTGTCACACAGTAGCATCTACTCACAGAATTTAAGGAAGTAAATATGTGGGGATCTTCACAAACGTTAAGATCATTGAGATTAGTAGGAATAGGTTAGAAATAATTGAAATACAATGTGGTAATCAATATAATGATTTTACATTATGCTCACAGCATAGATGCTCTTTAACCATTTCAGCCCCTGAAGGTTTCACCCCCTGTTGTTGTACCCAAACAAAATATATGCCCCTTTTCCCACAAATAGAGCTTTCTTTTGGTGGTATTTGATCCCCTTTACAGTTTTTATGTTTTGAGCTATAAACAAAAAAAGAGCGACAATTTTGAAAAAAATATATATTTTTTACTTTCTGCTATAATACACATCAAATAAAATATAAAAAAACACATTTATTGGTCAGTTTAGGCTGATATATATTCTTCTACGTACTTTTGGTAAATAAAAATCGCAATAAGCTTATATTGATTGGTTTGTGCAAAAGTTATAGTATCTACAAAATAGGGGATAGATTTATGGACTTTAATTTTTTACTAGTAATGGTGGCAATCTGCAATTTTTAGTGGAACTGCGACATTGCGGCGCACAAATCTGACCCTATGTGACACTTTTTGGGGACCAGTGACTTTATTATATTGATCAGTGCTATAAAAATGCACTGATCAATGTATAAACAACACTGGCAGGGAAGGGGTTAACACTAGGGGGTGATCGAGGAGTTAACTGTGTTCCCTGGGTGTGTTCTAACGGTAGGGGGGATGGGCTGCCTGGGACATCACAGAGATAACTGTTCCCGATCGCTGGGAACAGCAGATCTCTGAGATGGCCCTGTCAGAACATAGGCAGATCCCCGTTCTGCCTCTGTGCACTGCGATCGCGGGTTGCCGTTGGACATCGAGGATGGGCTTGGGGCAGAGAGTATTGTGCCCTAAGCCCACCCAGTTGTGTGGCAATAGCGAATTAATATTCGCTATTGTCTTTCTGCTTCTCCTCCCGGCCAATCAGGAACCGGGTCTCAAGACCCAATTGGCTGAGAGGAGAAGTGACTGTATTGGCCGGGAGCAGGGGGGAGGCGTCGAGGAGGAGACGCAGGGAGAAGCCGCCAAAGCTGTCTGCGACCTGGATGGGGTTGATGGGCGAACAGATGAGTGATGGGGGGGATTGTTTGCCAATTGACCAAGTGATGGGGGGTTTGACCGAATGAATGGGGGGGATCGGTGGTTTGTTTGCTGCCCCCCCAAAAAATAGAGCACCAGCTACCACTGATTGTCAATAAACTTATAGCAGAGGACACCAAAGTGTGGCATTAAAACTTTCCTGTATGTTTAAGAGTCAGCAATAAAAAGCCAAAAGGGTGCCTTCATTTAGGGTTGAGGGGGGATATCCACACATGGACCACTAGAGACTAGAAAACTTGTGTTGGCCAACAAGGCATTAGCCGATTGTTGGCCGGTGTGTACAGAAGTTGGCCAACAAAAAGTTGGAAGTGCAAACACGCATGCTCGGAATCCAGGAAGTGTTTGGTCGTGTAAACCTGTATTCGTAATTCACAAATCACATTAACCTGAACTTCCGCATTATACGCTCGTAACACGTCACTACGCTCGGCTTTGTTGGCCGATTACTTGACTCATGTCAGTATGCTAAATAAAACCGCAGTCGCCCAATTTGGACAAAAGTTGGATGTTCGATTGGCCAACAATCTGCACGTGTGTACCAGGCTTAAGTGGTTAAGGAAGTACAGTATGACAATGAAGAGCCATCGTGGTGACATGGCCAATAATTAGGGCAGCTATGCAAAAGAGAAACTTTCTGCTGACATTTAAAGATGGACAAGTGTTGCTGCCTTGGGACTGTGGTTAGTTATGCCTATCATTCTTATGAATTCCCTTGTTGCTGGTTATACTAATGGTCTCTAATGACCGTATGCATATTTAGTGTTTCTGTCTATTGTCGATTTGGACTTTATTGCTGTAATTACTATCATGTTGTTTGGTTAAACAAATTAACAGCTTAATCTGGGACGTAATTAAATAAAAAGCAATTTTCTGTAAAAGTGCAAGCCCCCCCCATAACAGCTAACATATTTTATGTTTTCTGTCTTGTGTATAGTGTGGGAATGCTAATATGTTATATGCATTTTTTTTACCTTCCTCCTTCCTACCTTATCTGAATTTTCATGTTCTTGTTGGTTATTTCAGAGCAAAAGGAAGCAAAGGAGTGAGTTTTGGTAGATATTCAAGAATTTACAGTGGAGCTGTCACCTGCTGAGCATAGAAAGGCAAACAATAGGAGTCCTCAGTGTGTTTTTCATTGGGAATTTTTTTTATAGACTCCCTATTCCCCACAGTATTCTGCTAATATAGTGTAATATATTTTCTAAATAATTACATATATTAAATGTAATAATGTACAACAGACAACAATTAAATCCGAACTGCAGTCACACCTTTTCTTTTTAGCTTTGGATACAGCTGGAAAGAAATAGAACATCTCTGTCTGGTTTTGGAACTCTCCCAAATGGGAACCTTTCTATGCTCTTTCCAACACACAAAAAAAGTGTAGTTAATATTATCAGGAATAAAGACATATACAATCCTAGGCAGAAACTTAAAGGGACACTCCAGTCAGCCATGTCATTTTTCTATTTAAACAGCTTGAAAGGGTATAGCCCTTTTTGGCCTTTCTTTGCACCTAGATAAATCGACGTATCTTACTTTTTTGATATTTTGGTAATGCAGCATCCAAACTGTAGCTTTGTCCATGCATGAAACTTACTGGACTTAGCAGTCGGAGTTTATATATACTATGTATCTGTATATAACGAGATTTGGTTTGGATATACAGTACTTTAAGTCCTTTTACAGTGAACTTTAAGTGGTTGTAAAGCCTAAACATTTTTTTACCTTAACCTTTTCGCTGCCAGAGCCATTTTTGTATTTTTTTGCATGCATGTTTAAAATCATTTTAGCCCTAAAGATGATGTAAAACCCTGAAACATTATATATTTTCTACAAGCAGATATCCTAGAGAATAAAATAGTGGTAGTTCCAATTTTTTATGTCACGCGCTATTACCGTAAAGCTCTAGGAAACTTAAAATTGCAGTGAAAAACACAGTATATTGAATATTAGGGCAAAAAATGCAATAAGTTACCCAAATATTTGGTAACATATAAAAGATGAGGTTACACCAAGTAAATAGATACCCAACATGACAAACCTTAAATTTGTATGCTCCTGTAAAATGGCGACAAACTTCAGTACCCTATTATATTTTTTTATAGGTGACGCTTCCAAAGCCCCTATAGGTATCAGTTTAGTGTTACAGAGGAGGTCTTGAGCTATAATTATTGCTCTCACTCCAGAGTGTGTGGAGATATGTAACATGTATCTCAATCAACGTTTTCACACATAGGCGCCCCTGACGAATGCGTTTATGTCCTTATGTGCGTATATGTGAGGGTATTATATCTTATCATTTTTTTACTTTACTTTTTTTTCCATCACATAGGGGACAAAACGTCCCCTATGTGATGATTTTTAGGTGACAGGTTCTCTTTATTGAAATATGCAGGGTCTAAAAGAACCTGCATGTCTCAACTGGGCTCCACTGCATGTTTTGTAATGCAGATCGCATTGCAAAACATTCTTTCTCGGCTGAGCTAGCCGGAGACACCTAGATGCTGACCTGGAGGTGACATCATGGATGCTGCTTTCCAGGTCACAGCAAGAAGGGCAGGAGAGCAGATGTGTGTCCGCTCTTCTCTTTCCCCCTCAGCCGAAGGCACTTGCCATGTCAGGCCCGCAGATGGGCAAGCCGAGCCCGGTAAGCATGGCAGGGGGTGCGCATATGGGGGAAGGGGGGGGCGTTGGTACCAGGAGTATGTGAGAGCAATTGGGCAGTAGGACTGCAGCCCAAATGTTCTCACCTGACAGGCAGGAGTCTGCCTGTCAGTTTCACACACAATACCGGTGGCAGCCATTGGAATGTGTGTAAGACCCCCCCGCTGTCAGCTTCGTACGGGCCTGGCAGTGAAAATGGTTGTAAACCCTCTTATAAACCCAATGAATGAGTAGCCTCAAATGATACACAGCAGACAGGAGAGAAGGAAGAACACAGAGCTGTGTTCTGAACAGACAAGGTGTGTGCTGAGCTCCATCCCCCATCACAAATGTATCTCATGTGTTGGGCAAACTTCTCAGAAGTGACTCTTGCTAATAACAGAGGAACGAAGCACCAGAGAGAAATAACACTTAGAGCTCTAGAGAGAGATTGGTAAAAACTACAGATATATTTGCTTTGTTCAGATTTGATAACTGAGGTTTACAATCACTTTAATGCATTCCTTGCATTATGATAAACCATTTTAGGTAGCAGTGTGCCCCCTCAGCCCCTTTATACTTTCCTGAGCCTTCACTCCATCCACTGCTGTGGACAGGGCCGAGCCACTCTGCCACAATAGGAAGCGGATTCCTATGGTGTCACACCAAGAAGAACAGGAGCCAGAAGTGCTGTCAGGGCACCTGAAAAGAGGAGGATAGTGGCCACTCGTTGCTTCTGAATTGCACAGAGCAGGTAAGCATAAACGTATTTGTTATTTAAAAAAAAAAAAAAAAGGAAACAAGAGTTTACAATCGCTTTAAGGCAAGTTAAAATGACATCTAAGCCAATATTATCATATTTCATTATTCTCACTAATATCCTCTCATCCAGTCCTCGTCAATTTTTTTTCTAACTTTATCGCTCGGCTTCATCCTCTACTGCCTCTACCCACTCATTCACTGCTAAGGAAATTGTTAGTCAGTTCAAGAACAAGATTGAAGCAATCTGTGATGAAGTCTCCACTGTCCAGATATATAATATACCATGGGGGTTGATTTAATAAAACTGGAGAGTGCAAAATCTGGTGCACTGTGCATGGTAGCCAATCAGCTTCTAACTTCAGCTTATTGAATTAAGCTTTCACAAACTGGAACCTGGTTGGTTTCTATACAGAGTTTCACCAGATTTTGCACTCTCCAGTTTGAGTAAATCAACCCCATGCCTATCACCACATTCAATACTTCCCTTCTTTTGATTTTATTACCACAGAGGAAGCTGCTAACTCTTTTCTGTTCCCGCAAAACTACTTCACTCACCCTCTTGCTCAAATCTATGCTCCCTAATTTACATTGTCATTCTCTCACTGGTCAACCTCATACTTAAAAAACCATCTCTGGACCCCACCGGTCTGTACAACCTAACACCTATCCCCTTGCTCCTGTTTATCTCCATACCTCTATGCCTAGTCTACAAACTAATAACAACTTTTTCACCCCTTTCAGTCTGATTCTTGCCTGCAATGCTCCACAGAAAATGCCCTTCCAAAATGTACTAACTGCTAAAACCAATGGCCACTACTCCATACGTATACTCGGGGGTCTCATTCATAACTTTCAGTGTCACCTACAACTATATCTCTTCCTTTATCAATAAAGGTCTATCAAGATGCTGTCCTTAGACAGCTTCTATTCTCTATCTAAACCTTCTCCCTGGGTCTCTCATGTCTTCCAATACTATCTCTATTCTTGCAACAACTCAGTCTATGTCTCTACTATTCTGCTTATCCTGTTAGCTTGTACATAATTCATTTTCTTACTGACATATCCGTATGGATGTCACATCACTTCCTCAACCTCAATCTTTTGAAAACCCAGCTCATAATAATTTTACCTTCAAATGCCACCCTCTGTTTTCCCCTTTTGTTTTTAAAAGAATAACCATACCATAATAGCATATTATTATTATTCGTATTATTATTATTCAGTATATCTTGTTAACAGAATTAAGCTATTAGAAGGTTTTAAAAGAATAGCACAACCAGAAACCAGTTTGTTATTGTTTTCCATAGCCTTAGGGCCAACCCTGCTTGATTCTGGTCAGTGCTGCCCCATGTGACCTTCTCCTTCTGAAAGGATAAGACATTCTGAAGCTATAAAGTCATACCCAGCCAGCACGGTGATTGATTACCAGCCTGTTAGGCAGCCAGATGTCACACTGAGAGTGACAGGAGGTGAGTTATCTTCCTGTCCTCAAATGACTCACTTTCTGCTGGGACTTGCAGCAATTTTCCCAATTCAACCGATGGATGCTGCAACCATGGATTAGAAAAGGTATTTTTGACTTAGAAAAGGATATCATTGGCTAGCTGTTGCTAAGATATTTTGCAGCTCATTCGAAGATACCTTTTCATGACAAGTACTGCTGATTTCTGTTATCTCTACAAAGCCTAACAGTCACAAGCCATTCTTAAAGGATATCTAAACCCAAGAACAAAATATAATACATTGCAGTTTACCAGTCCTTACATGTGGTGGCTGCATTAGTTTTGTTTTTTTCAGGTTAAGAACATTTTGAACAAGTACAGAAATACTGTGACCTGAAAAGAATTTGTGTGCCGCTCAGGCTTGGCAAAGAATGGGCATGTGAATGGTTCTTTCACAGCTGCTGTTTGGAGTGCTGACAGGGGATGGAGCCCGTCCTGGCTCCCGCAAAGGTGCAAAGAAGAAAGGGGTAGCCCCTGGAAGTCGCACATCCAAGATGTCTTAGAAAAATGATCTCTCTAAGACATCTTGGATGTGCGACTTCCAGGGGCTACCCCTTTCTTC
>BLSH010153293.1:528143-545102 GCA_018402905.1 Glandirana rugosa
AACCTTAAGGTACACTTCGAAGAAAATAGGAAATACGTACATTCACGCTAAAATGGAATTATTTTAAAAAACCAGTTTGTTATAGTGTCGTACGCTCTAAGGAAAGAAGGGGATACTCCGTGACGACGGATGGTAAGGTTCACAAATATGAAAGAGACCTGTGGAACCTACATACCGATAAGGGAACCTCCACCTCCAAAGGACACCTAGCCCAAACGGACTGATCTCGAGGTCTCGACCACCTTTCTAGAGAAGGAATCTTGCATAGGTACCAAATTCCGCAAAGAGGTCTCATATAGACCATGTTCAATAATAAGACACGCTTCCTCAGCCTGTAGTGAATCCAATATTGAGAATAAATAAATACCCTTACCAGATATACTCTGGAGAAACGCCTTAAACCATGGATACGTTCTAAGGAAGAGATCTTTCCACCAGCTCTGGAGCTCTAGTCAGGCAAACCCGATCCACAGGAAACCTCCACCTCCAAGGGAATAGCCATACATCCAAGGTGTCCAGAGAAAGTATAAACACTTGGAATGGTAGGCAGCAGTGCCTCATAGGGGAAGAAAGGAATCTCGCATGCTGTGATATTGTTTGACCAAAAAATTTTATTAAGGTAAAATCGCACTTACATGCATAAAGGATAAAAGAAGCTTCACATGGAATTCCAATGTCTAAAATCAAGCGCAATGAGCCGGAGTAGACCCTCCTCACCCGACGCGTTTCGTCCAATAGGACAACTCCTGCCCCAGTTGAAGTTTTATCGGACGAAATGCGTCGGGTGAGGAGGTTGCTTTATTAACAATTGAATGCGGATTTTCCCTCTCTATGGAGCCGGTTCACACATCTCTTGAGAGGTTACGGTGTAAATTGCACAGGAGTCCTGTACATCTTCTGGTCCATTTCAGGTCCGAATTCAGCCAAAAATTTGTGAATGGGGACGCACTGGACCCCTGCTGTGAGCAGCTCCGCGCTGCGGTGTGAACAAAGTCCTAGACTGTTCATTTTTCCAAGAGAAGTTGCACTTTGCAAGGGAACTTAGTGAATGAAACAAAGCTGACTTTGTTTATCCAATCATATTCAAGCAAAAAGTTGTTTTTTACTGTGCTTATGATGTGTTATTCATAGGTCATGTGACTCAAAAACCACATCATTGATGCATTTTTAATGCATTTCAATGGGGAGGTGTGTTGTTTTTTAACTGACCAAAAATGCAGCAATCAAGTTTTTAACACCACAATGGAAGCGCAACGGACTAGTGTGAAAACATACATAGAATTTGTAGGGATGCATTTTTCTTGAGCTTTTCTTGCACTAAAGGTGCCGATAATGGCCAGGAATAAATTCATATTCATTTAAGTTCATGATATTAATTAAATAATGAAATATAATACAATTATATATATATTTTTAAAAACTCATTTTCAGTTCTGGTTTTTGGCCAAATGCATCCTGCATTTTCGGCTTTGGTTTCAGCACCAACATTTCTATTTGGTGCACCTCTACTATATTGGTTTTGAAAACATGTGCAAATATTTTTTAAGAAGCTCAAAAAAAATATACTGCTGATATAATTTGCATCTAACACAGAACACAACAGATGCTAACTTGGTTCAGAAATGAAAACCAGGATATTTCACCAAAATCTGGATCTGCCTTTGAAAAATAGAGACAGGTGGCAATTTTGCCTAGGCATCCACCCTTCCTGCATCAGAAAAGGGAGTACAAGCTCCAGCATGCCCCACTGCTGAGTGTTGTTGGCCAGCCACGGCATTCTAACAGTACCTTGACAGCTGCAGGTCAGCACGATTTAGAGAAATAAAGAAGATTCTTACGTGGAGCTATTGCTGTCCTGCCAGGTAAATAACACTAAGATGCCAGCATGACTACACTGCAAGGTCATTGACAGATCACACGTCCTGGACGTTGGCTAAATAGCACATAACCTTGTAAATCTCCTTGGTACTGAACGTGTCAGTGGCTCCTTCTTCCACAATACCTTCCTGGCTCAATTATCTCTGAATGGTGCAAGCAGGATCCTCTGCTGTAAAGTGTTTCATTGATAAATAGCTCACATAAACAAAGGCAACAAAAAAACCCAGGGAGATCTCTAAATGTAAGTCTAACACTGCAATTTATGGACATATAAACACCTGCACAACACACCAACTCTCCTTTTTGCCATGTTTTTATGGTTGACATTCTAGGCCTGGCGGGATAGTTTGCACGTCTCCTCGGGGGGTTGCTCAGCAGCTGATTTTGCTAGTTACTAAACAAGAGCAATATATATTGAAATACCATTCATCTTATATCACTTGAAGTGGGGTAAATCATTTATAAAAGGGAAGTGTAGTACATTTGCGGTCAATACACACTCTTCATTTACTATTTGCATATTTTGTTCTGCAAATTGGTCATGGTGGGTTTTTTAAAGTGGACCTTGCATCAGATATATTTTTAATGTTACGTGCATGCATGCCAAGTGATGTTTAAGTACAATACTTATAGGTATTTATCAACTACAACTCTATCTCATCTGCTCCTCTTCCTCTGTCTGCTGGAGTACCCTAAAGCTCTGTTCTTGGGCCCCTCCTATTCTCACTATACACTTCTTCCCTGGGCCAGTTGATAACCTCCCACAGCTTTCAATACCACCTCTACGCTGACAACAGCTGAGTGACATATTAGTATGGATGTCACACCACTTCCTCAATTTCAATCTGTCTAAAAGTGAGCTCATAATATTTCCTCTTTCTGACCCCAGCCTCTTCATTTTACCATGAGATCAACAGCACAAATATTGGTCTCTCCATGCATGCCAGGGTGCTAGGTGTAATCCTAGACTTTGACCTGTCCTTTGGGCCCCACATCCAATCACTAGCTAACTCTTGCCACCTTAACTTCCATAACATTCCTCAAAAAATGACCCCTTCTTAACCGGTTCCACACCATGCGCAGTATATTTACTGCGGCGGTGTGGACGCTGAGCGCGAATCGCCATAGAAAGGCGGCGATTCGCGCAGGCGCAGCCAGGTGGCGATCGCGTGCCGCCAGCGGCGCGCTCTCATGCCCGACACACTCCTGAGGGGTGTGCCCGTGGCTCGGGCAGACCCGATGTCTGACGGCGAGCCACGATGAGCTGCCACAGCCAAAGAGTGGGGAACCGCCGATGTAAACACGGCAGTTCCCCGCTCTGTCAATGGGGAGATAGGAGATCTACTGATCCCTGTCACTGGGATCAGTTAGATCTCCTATGTCCATGTTAGCCCAACCCCCCCACAGTTAGAACACGCCCAGGGAACACTGTTAACCCCTAGATCCCCCCCTGCAGGTTAACCCCTTCACTGCCAATGACATTTATACAGTAATCAATGGACATTTAAATTTCTGATCGCTGTATAAATGTCATTGGTCCAAAAAAACTGTCAAAAATGTCCGACATGTCCGCCCCAATATCGCAGTACCGCTAAAAATCGCAGATCGCTGCCATTACTAGTAAAAAAAAATAAATAAATAAAAACCCCAGAAATGAATTCTCATCATCCGTAAACGCAGCAACTTTTACGCAAACCAATCAATAAACGCCGATTGCGATTTTTTTTTTACCAAAAGTATGAGGAAGAGTATAAATCAGCCAAAACTGATGAAAAAAATAATTTTTTATATTTTTTTTGGATTTGAATTTTAGCAAAAAGTAAGAAATATTGTTTTTTTTTTTTGCAAAATTGTCGCTCTTTCTTTGTTTATAGCGGTGATCAGAAATGACACAGCGGTGATCAAATACCACCAAAAGAAAGCTCTATTTGTGGGAAAAAAAGGACGCAAATTTTGTTTGGGTGCAACGTCGCACGACCGCGCAATTGTCAGTTAAAGCGACGCTGTGCCAAATCGCAAAAAGTACTCTGGTCCTAACCTGGGAAATGCAGCCCCACTCTGCCAATCCCATCACTGGTTTTCACTAGCCCAACATACAAAATTCAAAATACTTACTACCTCATCTCGACATATCGCCCAAATCATCCACTCCTCCCAAGACCTCCTTCTCCTTGTCTTCCTCCCCATGCTGGCCTCCAGGACTTCTCCAGCACCTCTCTCATTCTCTGGAAATCTCTATACTCCAATCCGCTTGGTTAACTCCTACTCTGTCTGCCTTTAGACAGTCCCTGAAAACTAATTTATTCAGAGAAGTCTACCATACCTCCACCTCCATCAGCTCGCCCCCCACAGGTATTACCCCATTCATTTAGATTGTAAGCTCCATTGTATTGAATTGTATTGTTGCTGTATTGTCTCTCTTTATATTGTAAAGCCCTGCTTAAACTGTTGGCGCTAAACAAATCCTGTACAATAATAATATAATAAAAATTACCTCTCACAGAGATTACAGATGACAATGGCATTGGTCTTCTTTCCTAAAGATTAGAAACATTTTTAACCAGACATCATCCAGCTCTTGAGTCTATTTACAAATGTCTGACACCGTGTGATTTGCTACAGAACTAAGCTGGCCATGCACTACTCGAATTTTGTCTGTTTTCTGATGAGCTAAATGAAATTCGAGCAGTGACTGGCCCTGTTGGCACCTTACCACCTGACCCCCTTCAATCTCAAAACTGAAGGAGTAGGGCAAATAATTCTCAGTCAGGTGTCTGGCCAAGTTTACAGTTTTGCACTTTAATAGAAGTTAAGATAAGACAGAGGAAATGCTTCCTCCTGCCTGTAAAGGCTGATGATATCCTCTCAACCTAGGCAAAGTCAGGGACTGCTTTTTTTTTGGGCACTATTTGAAAATATATAATAAAATAATCAAACTCCTGCCTGCCACAGATCCTCGCTCTTCTGAAAAGCTAAGCTTACTGAAAAAACTTTCTGCATTTAACACTTGAGAATGTGTTGGATTTCTGGTCCCCCTCTGCTCTCTATGGTTCCATCTGCCAAACCCTATGTCACTACATAACACAGAAGTGACTTAGCATCTGGAGGAAGGGATGATGGTGCTCAGCTCACTTTCAGAAGTGTCAGATCCAGAAATTTTTTCAGCAAGCTCAGCTTTTCAAGAGAGCTAAGATCAGCAGCTTGGGCAGTAGGACAAGTAAGTATTTAGTCTTTTATTTGCATACAGGGATTTTTTTTTAATAGAGGCCAAGTTGTTTTAATGATAAAACCTGGAGCTTTTTTGGAACAAACATACGGTTGCTGTAAATTTTAATATATCAAAAATTTATAACCGCAGATTTGTAAGTTCATTACGTAGCGATACCCCCAGATTTGACTTGCTAGTAGATAGTAATGATGACAGCAGCACAGATAATGATTATAACTTAGTTTCTCTTCCCACTTGTACAGGGGCTGCCAGCACACCAAGGTACAATTCAAAGCACACTGGCACAAGAGAACAGTCTAGGAAATGTATTTTTTTGTATTTATTGCTAAACTGGAACAATGGAAGAAGAGGGTGCAGGGTATGAGATAAACTAATCTGTGAAGTTTTACAGGAGGACTCTCTTCTCTTTTCCATACTACTAGAGACAAATCTTCTGTTATACTTCAGAATACAGTCCCCCTCAAGAGATTAAGGCCAGAATAGGGGCCCTATAAATGAAGAACTACTTGGCTCCAATATTCCAGTAGTACTCAGTCACCGGCATCTTGCAAAATAGTATAACTCATGAGGCCAGGGTTCAGCTGTGCCCATTCTGCTTCCTCCAGATGCCCTCTACTGGGTCTTGCAGACGGGATCCCTCAGGTAAAGTGTCGGGGTGTTGAAGATAACTTTAGGTGATCCCCAACTTTATGTTTTCCCTCGAAAAGTAACATAGGGGAAATCTTCCAATGGGGACATTAGTGCTGGTGATTTGGGGTGGGCGGGGGTGCTAAGGATTACCTTAATTTGCAGTGTAACTAAAGGCAAAACTTATTTTTTTATCTGGATAGAGTAGGTAATTTTTTTTTTTTGCAATCTGTGTCGGATAGGGAAGATATCCCTTCACTTCCTGTCCCATATCCAAAACTTTTTGTTGAGAGGAGATCTATCCAAAGTGCAGGAATCCCAGGGTCACCAAAACTAATGTCCCTATTGGAAGATTTCCCCTCTATTACTGTTTTGGGGACAACCCATAATGTAGGATTTTCTTTTACTTTCACTTTCAATGATAAACAAGACAAATAGAGAGGGTGAATCTCCCTAATAGGGGCACAGACAACAATAACAACTGACAGGTATTCTAATCCCTCTCTATGCTGTCCAAAACTAAAAAAAAGTTTTGTCATTAGTTACACTTTAAGGACAAGGCATTTATTCAAAGCCAAAAGATAGCAAACATTTCAGGGCCACTGGACCACTTACTCAAGTAGTAATGATGAGGAAGGGGTCTTCAGTGGCCCCAAAATGTTGCTGTTTATTCCTATCATTTTTGGCAAATAAATGTCTTGTACTTACCTTTCATTTATGGTGTGCTAGTGATACACTGCTATTCATTCTAGATGAAGGATATCAGTACTTCCTACAATGCCTACAGCTGCCCGATGGCTAATGCTGACTTGTCAGACACACCTGTAGGCAGGTGCCTACAGAAAGGTTTAATGTGTTTTTCTTTCTGTGTTCCTGTTTTTGCTGTCTGTGCTCGTGCCCTCATTGAGCCAGCCAGGTGCAAAATGTTACAATGTCTTGATGTTGCACTGTGTCCTCAGGTTGCCCTGTGAGCTGGAGGTAACTAAGCTGGAAGGGTCGATGTTGTTCCTGTCATTTTTATCAAGGTTACTGCCCCCTGAGAGCACTCTGTCTGGGAATACTGCCAAAACATAGCCTGTTATTCTGCTGGAGTGATCAACCCCTTTATTACTGTTAGCCACCATCACAGAAATCCAATACTGGTTTTAGCTTAATATCCTCCTATAGGACATGACCCTCTAACATGTTTCACCCAACCTGGGCTCTAATATAAAAGTATAACTAAAGGCAAAACTTTTTCTTTGGTTTTGGACAGAGTGAAGAGGGATCAGAACCCCTTCCAGGTAGTATTGCTGTCTGTGCCCCCATTAGGGAGATTGGCCCTCTCTATTTGTCCTGTTTACCATTAGCTTTGAAAGTGAAAGTAAAAGAATATCCCAAATTTTAGGTTATCTCCAGAAAATTGATAGAGGGAAATTCTTACAATGGGGACACTAGTTCTGATTGCTTGGCGGTCCTCAAGGGATTCCCTTAATTTGCAGGGATTTTCTCTTACTTCCTGTTTTGGGTATGGGACAGGAAGTGAAGGGAAATCTCCCCGACAAGACAGAGATGGCAAATAATAAACCAACAGGGTTATAACCCTCTTTTAGTCTATCCAAATAAAAAAAAAAACTTTTGTCTATAGTTAAGCACCAGGTGAAATGCATTAGAGGGTCGTGTCCCATGGGCTGAAGCCAGTCTTGGATTTCTGTGATGGTGGCTAACAGTAACAGAGTGTAGCCTCATCCTTATACCTGGAGATTTGTTATAAAATGAAATGAACTTTAAGACAGTGCTTCTCAACCCTGTCCTCAAGTACCGCCGACAGGCCATGTTTTGGGAATTTCTCTTAGATAAACTAGCTGTCCAAAATACCAAGCCATTGAGTCTGATTTAAAGCACCTGTGCAAGATAAAGGAAAAATTGCAAACATGGCCCGTTGGGGGTACTTGAGGACAGGGTTGAGAACCACTGCTTTAGGAGACCAGCACCTGGTAGCAGTGTTCAAACCAGTAAGTGCAGCTGCACTTGATCGGTGCTATGTTCATTTTACGTTGAAATGTATAGCTTTATAGTTGCATAGTTAGTCGGGCTGAAAAATACACAAGTCCACACAATTCAGCTAATAGAAAGAATAAATAAATTAAATAAATACAGTGAAAACCTCTACATACAGAACCATATAACCAAAGTTGATCCAGAGGAAGACAAAAAAAAAAAAACATATGAAGCATGGTCCAATTTGCTCCACTGGGGGAAAAAATCTTCCTGATCTCTTGAAGGCAAGGATCAGATATTTCCTGAATTAAAGTGGCAAACATGTATTATTATTATTATACAGGATTTATATAGCGCCGACAGTTTGCGCAGCGCTTTACAATATTAGGGCAGACAGTACAATTACAATACAATTCAATACAGGAGGAATCAGAGGGCCCTGCTAGTTACAATCTAGGAGGGAGGGTCAAGTGATACAAAAGGGCAATAACTGTGGCGGACGAGCTGATTGAGAAAATAAGAAGTGTAGTTGTTAGGTGGTAGCAGGATAGGCTTCCCTGAAGAGGAAAGTTTTCAGGGATTGTCTGACAGATTGGGGCAGGGAATTCCAGAGGATGGGAGAGGCTCGGGAGAAGTCTTGGAGGCGAGTATGAGAGGAGGTGATTATATTACAGCTTACCAATTCTTAAATGTGATGCCTGCGTTAGTTTCTTTTTAGGTTTTCTATCTTCTATTTTACCTGATAATCTGGCTAGTAAGTCTGCTGTTTTTCAAAAGATCAAGCTCTCCAGAATATGTATCAGTTACAAGGATGAGACAAACCATTATGAAGTTCTAGAGTTTGTTAGTATATTTAAATCTGCTAGTACATTTAACACAACCTTCCCTAGACTGCCAATGCTCTTATCCAAATGTGCCCTATGCAGTCCTTCACCTGGAGTGTAGGCATCCTAATAAAGAAGGTGTGTTACTGGCCAAATCGCCAGAGAAATAAAAGCCTAAAAAAGAAAGCTAGTGCAGCTGCAACATTTAATGATTGGTAAGCTGCAGTATATTATATTTTCTGCTTTGGGGTTTGCTACCACTTTAACCCCCCTGGCCTACAATATAAAATGCCAAATTTCTATGCAAAACAATGTACCGCTTTTAGACGCAAAAATCTGACATAGTCATACCGCCAGGGAGGTTAACAGTTTCTGGTGGTATGTTCATATAAATTCATTTAATTGCATTTTTTTTCTGCTTATGATTGCTACCAAGAAACATCATTATTAAACAAGACAATAATACGCCCCCTAGACTGCTGGGCCCATAACAGCAGCAAGTTCTTCTATATACATAGTTGTGAATTGCTATGGGGGGAGTTTGCATCTATGAAAGAGAGACAGTGTGTGTGTTTGACTTACTGAGAGGTGTTGTGAAGAGTGAGACAAAGAAGCAGCAGAAATTCATGGAAGCAGTACTACGAGTGGTCTAATTAGCAGGCAGTCTGCCATAAGCCAAGATGCACTATTTTGTTTTGAAGCATCTCATCTTACATGCCATTTTCTGCTCCCAGCGGAGAAGGAAAATGGCTCTGCTGGAAACTGACACCCCCAGTGAAACTTATAGAAAAACGGTCTAGCCTGCTACCTGGCTCTGAAGGTTTGGTTTATCTTCCATTTGCATGGCGAGCGTCTCCTCTTTGAGTCTGCACAAATATTGCTACTTTGTAATCTTCTTCATTGTGTGACACTGCGTGGGACTACAGCTTCCATCAAATGTATGCATTGCCTGGAGGTGTTCTGATGTTCCAGTCAGATGTTGATGCCAAGGAATGATAATGTATTAAAGAGACAGCATGGTCACTGATACAAAAAAAAGCTCAAAAATGCAATTTTATTAATGTATTAAATTATAATCCATTAGGTATTGCTAAACTGAAAGAAGAGCAGCAGGGCCTGCTGGCATTCTCTGTTTGGTAATATTAGCATTGACCATACATACAGATTCTTAAAGCGGTTGTCTACCTAAGAGACAAAAAAAAACAATAACCTGCAAGGCAAAGGCATAATGAGCTAGTATGCACAGCATACTAGCTCATTATGAAATACTCACCTTAGAACGAAGCTCACGCAGGGTTGCCCGGTCCCTGCAGAGGGAGCGGACATCTTCGCTGTGTGGCTTCTTCCGGGTTCGCGGCTCCGGCGCTGTGAGTGGTCGGAGCCGCGAGACGTCACTCCCGTGCATGCGCGCTGGAGCCCAACTTTCCGGCAGACTTTCCGGCAGGATCCGGTGCTATGCGCCGGGCCATCACAGCTCATGCACCGTGACGTCAGCGGCTGCATTGCAAGTGGAATATCTCCTAAACGGTATAGGTTTAGGAGATATTCATGTTACCTACAGGTAAGCCTTACTATTGGCACTTTTTTGGGTAGACAACCGCTTTAACCACTTCAGCCCCGGAGACCTTTTGTACATTTGTTATTTACAAGTTAAAATCATTATTTTTTGCTAGAAAATTACTTAGAACCCCCAAACATTATATATATATATATATTTTTTTTTTTTAGCAAAGACTCTAGAGAATAAAATGGTGGTTGTTGTAATATTTTTTGTCACACAGTATTTGTGCAGCGGTCTTTCAAACGCAATTTTTTTGGAAAAAATATACTTTTTTGAATTAAAAAATAAGAAAACAGTAAAGTTAGCCCATTTTTTTTGTGTATTGTGAAAGAGGATATTACTCCGAGTAAATAGATACCAAAAATGTTACGGTTTAAAATTGCGCACACTCGTGGAATGACGACAAACTAAGGTAGTTAAAAATCTCCATAGGTGATGCTTTAAAAAAATTTTAATGGTTACCAGGTTAAAGTTACAGAGGAGGTATTATGCTAGAAATATTGCTCATACTTTGAAGATCGCGGCGATACCTCACATGTGTGATTTGAACACCGTTTTCATATGCGGGCATACGTATGCATTTTCTTTGCCGCGCAAGCTCGCGCTTTAATTTTTTTTTGTTATTAATATTTATTTTATTTTATTTTTTTAGCAATGTTCCTTTACAAAAAAAAATAAAATCTGATCACTTTTATTGCTGTCAGAAGGAATGTAAACATCCCTTGTGATAGTAATATATGGTGACAGATACTCTTTATGGAGGGATCAAGGGTCTAAAAGACCCCCCATCCCTCCTTTACACTTCACAGTATTCAGATCGCCAAAAACGGCGATTCTAAATACTGTCATTTTTTTTAAATCGGCACCATTGGCCGCCATTGGTGTTGACGTTGTTTCTGGAAATACACAAAGGTGACCCTATCGAAGCTGACTGCGGATTCTATCGGGACTCCACACAGCCGGCAGATACGTCAAACGGATGCTCCGGTCTCCCAGTGGGACAGGAGGCCGGGGAAGAGCAGCGGACATCGGTGGGAGGGGGGATGTCCCTTCCTGCTGCCTGGGATAGCGGCCGAGCGGCTCCAGAGCCGGATCAGCCGTTATCACCAGATAGCCGACCACCCGCTCTAAAAAAACGGTACCGGGTTCGGTAAATACACTTCGCCTGACTGTCGTTTATATACGCCGATTTGCATGAAGTGGTTAATATACAATAGCAAACGCCTGAGCATGTATACTTCATATTCAGCTCAGCATACAGAGTGTAGTGTGCAGGAGTATGTCATATACAGCCCAATGTACAAAGTGCAGTGGTCAGGAGTATGTCATATACAGCCCAGGGTACAGAGTGCATTGTCAGCAGTATGTCATATACAGTCTAGTGTCCAGAGTGCAGTGGTCAGAAGTATGCCATATACAGCCCAGCATACAAAGTGCAGTGGTCAGGAGTATGTCATATAAAGCCCGATGTACAGAGAGCAGTGGTCAGAAGTATGTCATATGTAGCTCAGCGTACAGAGTGCAGTGGTCAGGAGTATGTCATATACAGCCCAGCGTATAGAATGCAGTGGTCAGGAGTATGTCATATGCAGCCCAGGGTACAGAATGCATTGTCAGCAGCATGTCATATACAGTCCAGTGCCCAGAGTGCAGTGGTCAGATGTATATCATATACAGCCCAGCATACAAAGTGCAGTGGTCAGGAGTATGACATTTATATGTCATATATGTATACTTTATAGCCCAAAGAACAGAGTGCAGTGGTCAGGAGTATGTCATATACAGCCCAGCATGCAGGGTGCAGTTGTCAGGAGTATGTCATATAAACCCCAATGTACAGAGTGAAGCATGTAGCAGTATTCCATATACAGCCTAGCATGCCAAGTGCAGTGGGCAGAAGTATATCATTTACAGCCCATCATGCCAAGTGCAGTGGACAGAAGTATATCATATACAACCCAGCGTACAGAGTGCAGTTTTCAGGAGTATGTCATATACAGCCTAGGGTACAGAGTGCATTGACAGCAGAATGTTATATACAGTCCAGTGCCCAGAGTGCAGTGGTCAGAAGTATGTTATATACAGCCCAGCATACAAAGTGCAGTGGTCAGGAGTATGTCATACATAACTCTGTGAAAAGAGTGCAGTGGTCATAAGTATGTCATATAAAGCCTAATGTACAGAGTGCAGTGGTCAGATGTATGCCATGTACAGCCTAGTATACAGACTAGTGTTCAGGAGTATGTCAAATGCAGCCCAGCATACAGAGTGCAGTGGTCAAGAGTATGTCATGTGCAGCCCAGCATGCAGGGTGCAGTTGTCAGGAGTATGTCATATGCAGCCCAACATACAGGTAGTCAGGAGTATGTCATATACAGCCGAGCGTACAGAGTTCAGTGGTCAGCAGTATGTCATATACAGCCCAGCATACAGAGTGCAGTGGCTAGGTGTATATCATGTATAGGCCAGTGTACAGTTTACAGTAGTCAGGAGTATGTCACATACAGCCCAAAGTACACAATGCAGTGTTCCAGCATATGTCATATACAGCCCAACACACGGATTGCACTAGTCAGGAGTATGTCATGTACAGCTCGGTGAAGTGATCAAAACACCTTCCACCGTGGATGCTGTCCCTGTTTGGTTGCTGCCGTTATTTTCGCCCCCCAGAGCTCCCGGAAATTATGTTCCCGGTTGGCTTGCGGTCTCTAGTGCAGGCACTTTACCTCTAGCACTCTGATGTTTTTGTATGTCCTATACATCAGGGGTATTCCTTAACCGTTTGTCTATTTTATTTGAATAAATTTTATTCATGGCCAATATCTTGGTCATGTTTGATTATTTAGAACTATACATGTATACTTTCTATCATAGATACCCTTGCTCCTAAAGAGTGATTGAAAGTCATGAAACCCATTAAGCTACATACTGTCCTGTTTTAAACCAACCATGCATTGTAAAAGGAATGTATGATTTATATTTGTTTATGTGATCTGATATGGAACCTTTGATATTATGTTCAATATTTTTTATCACGGGTGAAAGGGGGCAACTTGATCATGAGCCATAAGAATAATGTCAATATATGGGTAAATATATGATTTTATTGAATTATGAATCACATTGAATTATATATTTTTTCATTATTATAGAGAAGGTACTCAAATTGATTATATATATATATATATATATATATATATATATATATATATACATATATATTTATGAATTGATAAATAAATGACACTATTTTTATATTCAAGTATGTATTCGTTTACTATCGCACTTCATTTAAAGTCCCAGCCTCCTGTTCATTTCCTATCACCTTCTAACTGATGGTGGAGGTGGAGGTGATACTTTATCTGAGATTCCAGTTATTAGCTACCCAGGGTCACTTTTTTATTAAGTCACTATGCCCTTTGTTCTTTGTGGTCTCACATCAACATAACCATAAGGAACTCCAGGCACAAAGCTAAATACCCAAATGAGAGATGGTTTACCTGCCAAAGGATTTGTATCTCTGTCCTACTAGTCCTTATATTTACACAGCTCTTCCAGGCATCACAGCCAGGTTGGTGACCTCACTTCTCAATAACGGTTAAAGTGGTTGTAAACCCCATTCATAAAATCTGACCTGGGCACATATATCTGTAGTGTTTACTTATCACTCTCCAAAGCTCTAAGTCCCTTGTCTTTCTACTGCTCCGTTCTTCGACATAGGAGATAAGAGCAGCTGGAAAGAGGGAACGAACGTATAGACAGATTCCGAGAGCTTGTCTATTCAGACTGAGGCTCTGCAAGTTTCTTAATTCCTTTGTCTATGTGGAGGGGGGGTGCCTTTCCTCCAATCAGCTCTCACACAGTGTATGCCCAGACTCCCCTCCCAATGCTGAAACATGAAGAAAGATTTGTAACACAATGTGCACTTTCTAAAGAGTCTAGAAAGCTGAAGACAGTAGATATACAAGAAAAACTTTTGTAGGGAGATTTGTTTAATCTCTGTGTATCATCTGAGGCTGTTCACTTCAGTGGGTATGTGAGGGTTTACATCCACGTTAAGCAGTACAGTTTGGTTACTTCTCTGTCCCCAGCCTGTGACTGGACAATATAGAAGAGGCGGGAGTCGATGATGATGATGGAAAATGTATTTTCTCTGAACACGTTTGCTGTCAGCACATGTGCATTGCAGCAAAGCATAATTTACGTAGAAAAATGACTCTCCCTTCTTCAAGTTTGAGTTTTACTATTGGAAAATGACATGGAGCTGATATTAAATTAAATTTAGTTTAATTTAAAAATAAATTGAATATTTTTTTAAATCATACATAACTGAATTAAAGTGGATGTAGACCAGATTAATGAAATCTGACCTGGGCACATCTATCTGCAGTGCTTTCTTATCTCTGTCCAAAGCCCTGAGCACCATGTTTTTACACTGCTCCGTTGCTCTGTTATCAGCATGATAACTTCTGACAAGTTCTCCAACACACGCGATAAAAGCAGCTGGAAATGTGTGTTGGGGAGGTAACTTAGAGATAGATTTCCTTCAATCAACTGTGACACAGTGTGAGCCCAGACTCCACTCCCACTGCTGAAACAGGAAAAAACATTTCTAACACAATGTGCACTTTCTCAAGGTGCAGCGCGACTTGCTCATGCACAGTGCATACCCAGCTTTGAGGCCAAAGTCATATGCCCACACTTGTGATGCTGTCACTGCCGAGGGGAGGGGGCAAAGAGCGAGCCCTCGGGCGACCGCATCGCTAGAGCCTGGGACAGGTGAGTGTCCCATTGTTAAAAGTCAGCAGCTACACTTTTTGTAGCTGCTGACTTTTACCTAGGTGGAACTCCGCTTTAAGTATACAAAAGAGTAGAGTTTATATGATAATCTGTCCATTTCTCAATATTTTTCATCTTGACGACTTGCTTAGGAAATATGTGAAAAAATAGTTGGGAAAAAAATCAGTAGCTCCATCCCGGATATAAATCTTGCCAACTTAGACGCACCATATGTTATCTTTCTAGAAATCTGCATCATCCAATGAGTAGAAGACTTCTAATTTTTGGTCAAATTTTCCCTCCCTGGGGCCACCAATGATGTACTGTAATGTTTTCATATACATACTTTTACTGTAAATATATACATTCAAGACTTGTCATGCCCCAATACCAGCAGGCTTGGACTCTTGAGCTCAAGGATTACATACCACAATGTGCTGTTTCTCACTTCCCAAGGGACATTAACGATTACCTTCAGGAATCAGAGGTGCTTGTTATTCCAAATTTTTGGTGGACCTCCCTTGTAGTACAGTATGGCTCATCTCTTAATTTGTATGTACGTTGTAGAAGGGTGAGAAAGCAGGTACCATGTGTGCAGATCTATCACCATTGGGAAAGAGATACTGAGGTTAGAGCTCACTTACTGTACATTTTCCTGTCTATGGAGTAGTGATGAGCCAAACTGCCCTGGGTTTGGTTTGAGTAAGGTTTGTCGAACTTCAAAGAAGCTCAGATGCCAAACCCCAATTAAATTAATGGAAGCTGAATCTGTCAAGTCAAAAATGCCCATTTGTTGGGCCAATAGGCAAAGGGTTTTCAAAATAGGGAGGGGTGGGGCACTGCCTTGGGGAACATGTACCAGTGCAATGCAATGTTGAAGGCATGTGGTCTGTTATGGTGGGGAAGGGTTGCATGCTTGTCCCCTGCCTTTCCTGGCCAGCCGGATTAAGGGGCTGGTATGGATTTTTAGGGGGACCTCACACACTTTCTTTTGTCTGGTATAAAAAAATTGGGGGGGGGGACTTCACGCCATTTTTTTTATGTTTTTGTGTGTGGTCTCACTTAAAATTCATAGCAGACCTAAAGGGTCTCATATGATTTTTTTTACCCCCCTTTGCTTACATGGTGGACCATTGGCAGCAGGAAGCTGTCATGTATAATAGCTGAAGTAACACTTCAAAGGTATCCCAGTGTTTGTGGCTTTGGTTTGTATTGGAAAGGAATATTTAAGTATATATGACTATATCAGTAAAGGGTTTCGATTTCTTGCCTTTTTTTGTGAATAGTCCTTTATTTATTAAACTGTTTTTTTGTAAGTATATCAGCACTGTTTTTCAAATCGCTACCTCTGTCTGCCCTTGACTATGTGGTAACCAGTGCTTACATTCCAAGCACACTTGGGAATTACTAAATCAGACTTAAGAAGATTAATTGAGTCCATAAAGCTGGCATATGCATGTAAATGAGTGGGCTGCTTTCTGTAGATTCCAAGTTCCAAGTGCCGGAGTATAGGTAAACATATAATATATTTGTATGAAAACACAGAATTACATTTCTGAGCACTGTGAATATTTATGAATATCGGCGTCTGCGACTGTTACTGTCCTCAGGAAAGGTCCGCTGTGACACACATTTAAAAGGGTTTACGGTTTACTCCTTAAATCTGGACGTGTACTATACAGTACCATAAAAACCCTGCTGCAGGTGGTATTCCTCTCTTCTGCTGAAAGAAATCCCTGCCACCTTTCCAAATGAAGAGCTACGTCACCCAAGGTTCTGCAGTACAATTAGCAAATATGCATTTATTTACAGTAGGAATGCATCATCAGTTTGATCAGTACTGCAAATTATCTGCCTCGGTGACACCCTGTCATACCCTGATTAATGTGTCACAGAGACATGTAACGAACATGGGCGCAGACATCAATAAAAACCTCAGAACCTATACTAAGTCTGTGCTAAGGGGAGTGATGATAAGACCAGCCACTAGCAAAATGAAATTATATAAATAATTCCCCCCCAAAAAAAAAAAAAAAAAATATATATATATATATATATATATATATATATATATATATATA
>BLSH010153293.1:545112-561413 GCA_018402905.1 Glandirana rugosa
GTCGTTTAAATGTGACAATATGTTCGACATGTGAGTGATGAAATGTAACATCGTTTCACATTAAAGAAGTCACAACAGTGTACTTTTCAATATTATTTTATAAACGTTTTTATTTTGCAAATATTTTATTATAACTTTTCATGTGACAACACTGAAGAAATTACACTTTGCTACAATGTAAAGTAGTGAGTGTACAGCTTGTATAACAGTGTAAATTTGCTGTTCTCTCAAAATTACTCAACACACAGCCATTAATGTCTAAACCGCTGGTAACAAAAGTGAGTATGTGCATGTGCCAGCCACCCGTGAACGTTCCCCGAAGTGACAGAACGGGGATCTGCCTGTTATGCAGGAAGACGGATCTGTGTGTTTCTCCAAGCAGCCCATCCCTCATTCAGTTAGAACACACAGCAAAGGAACACATTTAACCCCTTGATCACCCCTAGTGTTAACCCCTTCCCTGCCAGCGTCATTAGTAGAATAACAGTGCATATTTTTAGCACTGATTACTGTAATAATGTCACCGGTTCTCAAAAAAGTCAAAAATGTCAGGTGGCTCTAATCTGTCTGCCGCAATGTTGCAGTCCTTCTAAAAATCGCTGATCACTGCCATTACTACTAATAAATAAATAAATAATAAAAAAATGCCATAAATATATCCCCTATTTTGTAGACGCTATAACTTTTGCGCAAACCAATCAATATACACTTATTGCGATTTTTTTTACCAAGAATATATGGAAGAATACATATTGGCCTAAACTGATGAGGAAATTTGTTTTTTTTTCAAAATAGTTTTTTTGTTTATGGTGCAAAAATAAAAACCACAGAGGTGATCAAATACCACCAAAAGAAAGTTCTCTTTGTGGGAAAAAAAGTATGTACATTTTATTTGGGTACAACATCGCACGACCAATTGTCAGTTAAAGCAACACGGTGCCGAATCGCAAAAAATGGCCTGGTTAGGAAGTGGGTAAACACTTCAGGCCTTTAAGTGGTTAAATACTCCCAAATGTATCTTACTGAGAAGTTGAAAGGTTCTCTGGGTCGCCTAGAATTAGGCATTATCTTATGCAAACACCACCCCCTCCTACCTGACATTTCTCCTATCTTGATATCCTTGAAAACTGATTGGCATTCATAGCTTTCTTTTTTCTTGTATTAAAGTGGTTTTAAATCCAAAACCCAAAAGTAAACATTTATTACATTGCAGCTTACCAATTCTTAGATGTGATGGCAGCATTAGTATTCTTTTTTAGGCTTTATGTCCTTTGTTTTCACCTGGTGATCTGGTCTATTTTTTAACAGAACAAGCACATGTATCAGTTAGTGTTGAGACAAACCATTTACCATGAACAGTGGTGCTTACAAGGATCAGCTTTTATTTATTTATGTAAGACCTTTATCCTAAAAGGGGGGAAAATGGTTGCTGTAACTGCTTATAAAGTGTGAGCTGAAATTTTGGCTTCAATTTGTTAGTGTATCTAAAGCTAGTCGATTTAACAGTCCCCTCCCCTCAGACTGACAATGCTGTTGTCCAAAGGTGCCCCTGTGCTCCTTCCCCCAGAGTGGGGGCAAGCTAATAGTGGAGGCGTGTTAATGGACAGATCATTAGGTGAAAACAGAAGAAAAAAACCTAGAAAAATAAAATGAATGCAGCCATCACAGCTAATGATTGGAAATCTTTAATGTATTACATTTTTGGTTTTGGGTTTAATATGGCTTTAAGTAGTATCCTCTAACCCATATATTATAAATGTCTAGGCAAATAGCTGTTAGGATTCTTCTAAAAAAATTTGTTGACTTATTACTAAGATTTTATTGCCCTACTGTTAAGATAATACTGGAACTCATCCCTAGAACCGTATGGGAGATGCAATGACAATATACAGGCAGACCTATCCAGGGGCATTTAGTCCCAGGCCATTGTCTGTTCCACATATACATTTATCGATCTCCCAAACATGTACTATAATGTACTAACAGATTCCTGATTGTTATGACTGCTGTTATATCATTCCTTTTCTCTATGGCCCCTTTCACACTGGGACGCTTTACAAGCGCTATTTAGCTAAAAATAGCGCCTGTAAAGCACCTCTCCATTAAACCCAGTGTGTCCTTTCACACTGGGGCGGCTTGGGGCGGTGCGCTCGCGGGAGAAAAATCAAACTCCTGCAAGCATGATTTTTGGGTCAGTAAAGGAGAGGTGTATACACCGCTCCTCCACTGTGCATGCCATTGGAATGAATGGCCAGCGCTCCCGAAGAGGCTGTACACCTGTCTGGAACCACCGAGGGCCGGCACTTTTAACCCCTGTGTAACCCCTTGTTGGGGGTTAAAAGTGCCTCGCTACCGCCCGAATAGCGGCGCCATAGCGCCGCTCTTACAGCAGTAGAGCGCTGCTAAATCGGCGGCAGTTTACCGCTGCCGCTCGGACGGTCCCAGTGTGAAAGGGACCTTAATGATATGTACATGGCTGAGTATACCGCTTACTTTGTATCTTTGAAAAACATCAATAAACATAATCTCGTCACCACCTTTGATAATGCCATCAAAGACTTGGCAAATGCCCCATTTGAAAATGTGTTAGATTTTAACATATGATTTTAGAATGAATGGAATTTCCCAAACAAAACCACATTCACTGTTACAATTTTGTTCATTCAGAAAAAAAAAATCATCCTGCTACTTTTTTTTTTTTTCAGCATTACGTCTGAAATGGTCCTCAGTTTGACCCCATCAATTATTACAAAATTGAATGCTTGTTCTCAAATCAATTTCCTTCTAACAAAATTTTACTTGTATACAGTGTGGCGAGCTTTAGAGGTTCTAACGCTTCCCCCTCCATGAGTTACATAGTTAGTCTGGTTGAAAAAGGTCTCAAGTTCATCCAGTTCAACCAATAAAAGGAAGAAGAAAAAAACCATACAATCCAATATACACAATCCTATACCCATAGTTGATCCAGAGGAAGGCAAAAAACTCAGACAAAGCATGATCCCATTTGCACCAGCAGGGTAAAAAATGCCTTCCTGATCCCCGAGAGGCTTCCTTCTCTGATTCCCTGAGAGGCAGTGATCAGTATTGCCAGATATAGCCAGCGCCACTTAGGGAAAAACCCAACCCAATAGATGGACTTGGGTCAACCAGGGTGCCCATAAACAGCTCGAAAATTCAGCCAGTCCCTGCTGAACTGGATGAATTTCAATACATATATGACCAGCTTTAGGCTTTAAAATTCCCTTGAGTCCCTATGCCCATAAGAGATGTGAACAAGCTTAATTTTCCTACGCCGAGATTCAAACTGTATTAAAGTAAAAAAAGGACAACAAAAATAAAACTGAATATTGACCTGGAGAAGTTTAATGCTCGGAAACAGATCTTACCACTGGCTATCCCAAAATGACATTTGTGGTGTCAAGCAGTATATATGGAAGAGTCAGGTTTCTAGAAAGAATATTAGTGAAATGATGATATGTAAATGATATACTGTACTTCAAACTGTAATTAATGCATTTCACTGTTTCCTAAAGAACTGTGCTTTTTTAAACATCAGATCAATTTACAAAATAGATGGTGAGAGTACGCATGCTAGCTTTGTTTTTCATGGATATGTGATTAATCAGTGCCATCAGCCACCATATGGCATCACCAAAGATTACATCCTATAATGGCACATAAAAATGAAAAGCCAAGTGCACAGAAACAATAAGGCCAAGAACAGAACTGCATGACTCTAAACATACCTGGTGTGTCCTGGCGGTATAATTGCTCTTTTCTTCCAGACCTCAAGCTTTGAGCTGTTAGGGGGAGGGGTGAATCAAAAGGTCCTCAGCTTCTGCAATTCTCATTCATTTTCTAAAAATATTAATAATCATTAAATGTAACAGAAGTACAACAGTATACCGCAAAAAAAAAAAAAAAAACTATTAATGTGACAAGGCCAGAATCAAAGACAGAAGAACATGTATTGTATTCAGGACTATTTTTTACATGTTACTCATTGCAATGATAAATTAATTGGCCCAGACATAGAAGTGGCATCTATTCCAAAAATGTGTATTCATTTCTGTATCTCAAAAATAACCATCCGTGTGTACATATTTTATACCTCATAGTGTAGAGCTCTAGGCAAAATAAATTCTGACAGTCATAAAAGGAATGGTATGGAAACAGAGATAAATAGATAGATAGATAGATAGATAGATAGATAGATAGATAGATAGATAGATAGATAGATAGATAGATAGATAGATCTGCCCAAATTTGGGTCAATCTTGCTTGAATTTTAGAGTTTGCAAACTTTGTGGTGTACCCCATTAATCTCTTCTGGCACATCAACAGGTATTTTTCTGTTCTTGGGGGGTCTTTATGTATCTGTTCACACTTTTGTTATATGGTAACCCCAATGCACTTGAATTGCAGCACCAGAAATGCTGCATACATGATTTTTGGCCCGTAGCATTGCATTTGGTGTCCCATTCAAGTAAATGAGTTGCCCTAACTCAATGCATGGACCTGGCTGGTGTGAACAGGTCCTAAAGGATTAAACATAGGGAAATATGCATGTATTGCAAGGATGTACTGCATATGTGACATACACTTTAACAGTCTGAATATCCTGATTCAAGAGGAAGTTGAACAAACAAATAAGGCTTTTCTAGTGGACTCCATATATCATTGCAACATTATACCCTGAATTGGCCAAATCTATTGTGTACTTTGTATGCCTGGTAAAACTTATAAATCCCAATCTGGCCTTCTAGTAAAAACTTCAACACTTTTGAAATAAATGTTTTAGTTTTGTCTATTGAGCATAGATCATCCACAGACAATTTTACACTTGCCTTGTAAAAAAAATGAGCACTGAGGAATATAAAGGTAGTCTGATTAGCTGCTTCAATGATTCTTTCTCCCAAGGACCTTAAAATTTGAAGATGCTAATAAAATGCATCTATATCAATAGCATATGACATATTAACGGAACGGCGTACCATTAATGGTTTCTTTAAGAAGAAAAGTTAAAATGAATAACTGTTTATACTAGGAAATCAAAGTCATTGATTAAAGATTTAACAACAAATTTCAGCAGCATAATATAATTTATTTTATTTCAGGACTAGCCCCTAAGAAAAACATATTGCTACTGTAGCGCCCTGCTCTAGGTTTGTTAAATTACATTTTTGGCTCTGCTATACCCAGCTGAGCAGCAATTGATATTTCAGGTCTGGTCAGATCTCCCTGAAGCTGGTGGTTGATTGCTCCTACCTGCTTCTGGTAGACGTTTCCAGAAATACAGTAGGACCGTTAACCACTGGGTTGTAAATATTTATCTGACCTTAGCTAACCCTTGGGAGGATGGCCCTGAAGGTGTGGCTGGGAAGAAGATACATGTTTATGATAGATGTTTGGGAGGATCTGATCAGAGATCTTCTGAGGTATTCCCCTGGGAGGCAGCCTGTGTGTTACAGAAGATCTGTTGCTGCTAGACCTCAGCGTGTGCTTGGCTGAGGGACTTGGAGGAACTTGGAGTTAAAGAAACCTGATGTATGGCACTGCCTGTGATAGCTCATCTGGAATAGAGAACCCTTGCACTGAAGAGCATTGCAGGGAAATTGGTGGGCTGTCTGTGGACATTGTAAGTAGAACTTTTTGCCTAGTGCTCCAGGTGTGCCAGTACTTTGAGGAATAGACACCAGCGGTTGCTACAAGGACTGTGATTGCTCATACAGAGTCCCAGACTAGCTGACTGTCCCCTCTATCCTGTATTACTGAAAATGGTATTAAATCCAATTCCAAAAAGGTAACATGCTGCAGCTTTCCAATCAGTAGATGTGGTGGCTGCATCCGTTTTCTTTTCTTGGGCTTTTTTCTCTCTGTTTTTAACCTGGTGATCTGGCTAGTAACACAACTCTTGTATTAGTGTGCCCCCACTCTGGATGAAGGAGAACCATTCCTTTCTTTCTCTTCTGGGCTCCTCCACCTGTGCTCTCAGCAGCTAGCTATGGGTGCACGCGTCGACACACCCAGCGCAACTTGCCCCCCACTTTATCCTCACAGGATTTGATTTATAACAGCGGGAGCCAATGAATCCCACTGCTGCCTCTAAAACCTGTAAGTAAAGACAGAAAGTGTAGTGCTGCTGCTCTAAAACACAGCACTGGATTGAGATGTGGCTCAGGTAGTTATTTAGAGGGGAGCTGATCATGGATGACTTTTATCTTAATGCAGGAAATGCAGGCAAAAGAGCTCCCATATATGTATGTATTTCATCTGTACATTTATTTCCTTTCCTGGAATTCGTCTTTAAAGAGAGGTGGCCCTGTAACCACTTAAGGGTTTCACCACTGACACTTGCCTAATTCTAAAGGAAACAAGGAAACAACCCTATATTTCCTTCAATGTGGTTAGAACTGTGACACTGTGTCTTTCTCCTACTATCTCATGATCTGTCTATGTCATCTCCACCTGGGCAAGGTCATTTTAAGTACATTACATCCTTCCAAGCCAAAGGTTATTTATGTGTGCGACATTAATGAGGATATTATTGCTGCATCCTTTTGGCCAAGTAATCCCTAGGTAATCCGAAGGATCACCAGCTGCATATATTAGATGTATTCAGAGCCTTATCTATCTATGTCAAAGGCTCAAAAGAATATAGTAGGTTAAGGTTATTTGTCCTTTACGTGGGTCACAGGAAAGGCAATTGGGTTACCATGATATTAGAGGAAAGATGGATAGGGTGAATGATGATTAAGACCTCCCGCTGGGAAATATGTGGGAACGTAAACAAACAATATAGGCTTCTGCAATATGAAACTGTTTCGCATTGTTCAAAAAAAACACACCAAAATATATCATACTGTAATATAGAAAAATGAGCAGGTGTATATACTGTATCTTATTGTCACCAAAAAAATTAGTGCACACTTAGCACCTGTGTCAATGGGCTTTTGTTTGCTTAAATCTCCCATACCAGTCAATGGAGTTGCAAAACCCATTTAAAGCAGGACAAATGCAGGTCAGAAAGAGTCTAACCGCAGGTCAAAGGCACCTGTCAATAAATTCTAAATTATCTCTAAAGATAAAACTGATGTCAAACTGAGATAATCGACACAAGCCCAAAGCCCATCCACACCGGTTGAACTCTGGTCTGAGCAAAAACATTTTAGTACTCTCTAATGTGAGACCTAGTTAGATCACTAACAACTACACAAAATAAGTACATCCTTTAAAGCTAAACTCTGGGCACAAAAAAATGAACTTAAATATATTTCTCATGGGTTGAGCTAACTCTGTGCATGTTCAGGGAAGAGAGCATAGGAGCTTAACAAGATGTGTATGGGCAAGAACGTGCATGCACACACGGCGCAGCACACACATGCATGCACAGGCTTACCCACAGACCCTGGCGTCCGGTAGCTGATTTAAACCGAGGTCTGTCTAGCCTCATTGCTGGATTGCCTTTAGCTCTGAACCATGTGTTCTGTGTTCCTAAAAACCTGCTGATCTTGCTGATGACCTGGCTATGTCTGACCCTTCTCTTAGGATTTCCCTTGCCGGTTATGACTGCTGCTCATCTGTGTTATTGACCCTGGTCTAAACTTCTGACCTTGACTCTGCCTCCTGACTTTGTACCCTGCTACAGCACTTTTCTGATTCCTGCCTGCTCCCTAACTTGAACCTTATTGTGATTCTGTACCTATTTGCCTGACTGCTGCTGAACACAGCTTTTGACATGACTTTGTACTGCCACTGGGTGGATCCCTGTGTTTTCAAGCTCAAGTTCACTGGTTCAGCTTCCTGGCACCTGCACTCTTCCGCTGCCCTAGCAGTCCCTGTCTCCGTGTTTGGACGGGAATTGTGCAAGAGGCCACCCTTGTCATCTTGAGCTCCACAGTCAGGTACATGACAAGCATTCTCAGACAATAAGTACTTACCAACACACTAGTGACAGTCCCTGGGGTGCTGTCATCCCCACCCACAGCCCACACTTGACACGCCCTCTTGCTGCTATACAGGAGTCCTGTCTTGTGCTACCAAGAGAGACAGAGCAGCTGAGGACCACAAGGATGAAAGCAGAGAGACTGGCCTGCTGGACTCTTGTGAGCAGAGATGCAAATGGAGTAGAGAGAGAGACTGGCTGCAGGGAACTACTGAGGCAGAGCTATAAAGGGTAGAGCCACAAAGAACAATGACCAGAACTGCAGAGCAGTAGCCAGGGCTTCCAAGGGCAAGACTGCTGACTCATAGTGGAGATGGCTGAGCTGAGCTGCTGCAGCTTGAAAGGGGGTCCTGCGTGTGTAGTGTGATCTCTTGTCCAGCCTTTGAGAGACTGCCTAAGAGCAGCAGTTTGTGTATATAATACCCTTATTTTTGTTATTGTGTTTGGTTTTGAGCATATTGTTGAAATTGTATTGCCTTTGTTATACTGTTTAACCAGACTTTTTCCCCCACATGGCTTTAGGTTTGTTAATAAAGCCCACTTTATGCTACAGGTATGTTGGTGAGTTCTAGGTCACTTCAGGAGTGGGTTATCACTGGGGGATGATAGAAGGACCCATCTATCCAACAGCTTATCTGGGGGTAGTGCCGAGCTCTGCTTCTAAAATTAACCAAAACGGTGTCTTACATCATCACTAACTGACTAGTACACAGTAAGTACTATCCTGTGATCGACAAGTTCCAACATTCAATGCACCTGAGGAAACTTAGCCAAGTAATTGGCTAACAAGTGGGGCAAAGAGGGATCCAATTGGTTAAAACATTAGTAAAATCTTGCTTGGGTATTATCAGCTTCACCCAAATGCCAGAGACAGGTGTTTCTCTCTTCTGTTCAGTGCTTCTGAGGTAGAATGGTAACCCCGTGAATGCTACTAAATGTAATCAGCATGTCCACCAACTAATCAGCTCCTCGGTTGCTTTGAACGGTGGACTTGTGGAGCACAGGGGAATACTTCTGGTGTTCCTTCACTGAAGCCAGGATGGTCAAATAGTGATGTTATAAGATTACATTTTTTTAGTTGGTATTAGCAATAGTTTTAACTTAGGTGGACCATGACAAAGTCGTATAAATCTTAAATAAATAAGTATAACCATTTGTTACTCTATTCAAGATAAAAAATAAAGTTTCTGACCTCCTTATCTTATGAACATGTTGCGTGGCTATTAGGCTGTTCCAATAGCTTCGATACATTCTGATGCACTGATCTGAAACATATCCATATCAAAAGATCTGACATCACTTTGACTTCATTTGTTGCATGCTTGTTCCAGATCAGTGCCTGAGAAAGTATTGAAGACAGTAACATCAGAAAACAAGGGTTTTCAGAAGGAGCTTAGCAATGACAATAGAAGAAGCAACCAAAAGTCACTAGAAGCTCTGGAACAATATATTGTGTAAGTCCCCCAAGTGACTGAGGAGCACCTGACTATTTTTGGTCAGGAAGGTAAACAATTACCATTGCTATTGTGCTTCTATGTGGGCATTGTGGATGGTATATCAGTACCCTATTCATTTCCATGTCTTATTTTTTTTTTTAAATATAGTCCCAAGGAATTTGGTCAACTTCCTTCACCATCAGCAAGAAAAAAAAAATCTCACCCCACTCTAAGGTTAAAGGGGAGTTAAACCCGAAAGCAAACATTTGTTATATTGCAGTGTACTAATTCTTTAATGTGATTGCTGTAATTGCTTGCTTTTTTCTTTTCTTCTGGTGTGTTCCAGCCAGTCTGGTGTTTTCAAAAGCACAAGCTTTTCAGCTCTCCAGCAGAATGTATTGGTTTACATGGATGGGATTAAACACTTAACACTGGCATGGGTGATTAAAATGATCAGCTTTTATTTATTTATGCAAAGCCTTTTTCCGAGTTTGTTGCAACTGATTATAAAGTGTGAGCTGGAGTTTGGCTTCAGTTTTTTAGTGTATCTAATTCTGCTAGTGCATTTAACACTACCCTCCCTCCAGACTGACATGCGCACCCCCCTGGCACTCGCTGTGATTGTACACAGGAGCCTGTCAGCAAGTCCTGGCCAATGATTCATGGCCAGGACCAGCTGATCAGCTGTGGACAATCACAGCCCAGAGCTCTCTGTTGATAAACAACAAAGAGTTCTGTACACAGGGAGCGATCTGTCAGTTTCTCATCACTGCAAAGCATGAATGAGAAACTGAGAGATCTAGCAGTAAAAGCACCACACTGTACACACATTACACATTGTTAGGTGCACAGTTAACCATTCAATCGCCCTAGATTTTAACCAATTCCCAACCAGTGTTATTAGTACCATGACAGTGTATAGTATTATCACTGAATACTGTATTATCCAGTTAACAACCACCCTATAGTCAAATGACGGCTATAGGGCGGTTGCTTAACTCCGGGAGGGCGTACAATGACGCCCTCCCATGATCGCACTTCCCACGCATCCCCTGGGGCGCGCACCCGAGAACATCCATCCATCCATCCTCACCCAGCCAGGCATCCTCAACCAGGTGGCCATCCTTGCTCACCCACCCATCCTCACCCCACCCATGCTCACCCACCCAGCCACCCATCCTCACCCATCCTCACCCATCCATGCTCACCCATCCAGCCATCCTCACCCAGCCATGCTCACCCATCCAGCCATGCATGTTTATTCACCCATCCATGCTCACCCAGCCATCCATCCATGCTCACCCAGCCATCCATCTATGCTCACCCACCCAGCTTTGCTCACCCAGCCTTGCTCACCCATCCATGCTCACCCACCCAGCCGTGTTCACCCAGCCATCCATCCATGCTCACCCATCCATCCATCAATGCTCACTCAGCCATCCATCCATTCTCACCCACCCAGCCGTGCTCACCTACCCAGCCATGCTCACCCATCCATCAATCCATGCTCACCCACCCAGCCGTGCTCACCCACCCATCCGTGCTCAGTCATCCCCATCCATGCTCATCCATACCTATCCGTGCTCAGTCATCCTTATCCGTGCTCATCCATCCCCATCTGTGCTCAGTCATCCCCATCCATGCTCAATCATTCTCTTCCGTGCTCAGTCATCCCCATCCGTGCTCATCCATCCCCATCCGTGCTTATCCATCCCCATCCATGCTCAGTCTTCCCCATCCATGCTCAGTCAACCCCATCCGTGCTCAGTCATCCCCATACATGCTCATCCATCCCCATCCATGGCTCATCCATCCCCATCCATGGCTCATTTGTGGCTCATTCATGCTAATCCATACCACATCAGTTCTCATCCGTGATGCATCCATGCCACTACAGTGCCCATCCATGCCACTACAGTGCCCATCCATGCCACTACACTGCTCATCCGTGCCACTATGCTGCCCATCCGTGCCACTACAGTGCCTATCCATGCCACCACAGTGCCTCACAATAGTGTAAAAGGTAGTCAAATTCGATTTTAAATGTATGCCCCTATAACACCTGCCGGTGCTCCCTGTATGTGGGGCCTCTGTATGTGGCCAAGCTGTGTAAAAGTGTCACACATGTGGTATCGCCATACTCGGGAGGAGTAGCAGAATATTTTTTGGGGTGTAATTTTAGCTAGGTACATGCTGTGTGTTAGAAAAATTGTATAAATAGACAACTTTGTGTAAAAAAAATGCGTTTTCATTTTCTTTCCACATTTTCCAAAAACATGTGGAAAAAATGACATGTTCAAAAGACTCATTATACCTCCTAGAATATACGTTGGGCTGTTTGATTTCCAAAATGGGGTCATTTTTTGGGCGTTTCAATTGTCCTGGTACTCCAGGACCTTCAAAAGTGCAAGAGGTAGTCAAGAAATTATATGTATATAGTATGCTCAGTGAACTTATTGTGTCAAAATTATATGCAGATACCTTCATCCCTAGTTATACATAAAGAATAAAGAAATGTACTGCCTACCAGTATCTTTATGCTTTAATGCGTTACCTTATATACTGTGCTGTACGTTAGCCTGGGATCCTGTCATCGAGGTTCTGACTTTATAGTCCCTTACAGCATATTGGTGCCTATAACTTAAAACAAGAGGTTTGTTTTAACCCTTACTACCTACATATTTCCCTCTCCTGGCAACAACTTTACAAGCAATACCAATGGTAAGGACATTTTTAAAGATTTATATTTTGTAAGCTTGAGTACTATATTTTGGGCAGATTCTTAGAATCCTTAAAACAACTAGCCTCATATATAGTTGAAAATTCCCCTAAATATCTAACTAGTACATCTATTGACACTGCATATTTTGCTTGCTTTATTTAGACATCACATTCTTAAACTACTATAGTAGGCCATCCTATGTGTGCTACTTGACCAAAGCCTACCTCTCACCCCCTTGGGGGAACCCCCACCGATGCATCCACTTGGAATCTCTCTGGCCGGCTATTCCAGTCAGTAACTGAGATTCTCCTACGGATATCTATATGAGGTACGTTTAGTTATCATAAATAAGTTTAGCTTCTATCTATATGGTTTCATTTAACAAAGTGATTATGGATGTTGTGGAATTATAATAATCTATATTAAATTTACAATCCTTACTATAGAAAAAAACAAAGGAAACAATAAGTACTAAAATTATTATAAAACACCTCATTTTATTAATCTATTAATTCATAATGTACCACACAGGTTATTGAGGTAACCGATTTTTATATGGTCCCATGTCCACCCGGGGAAACATTTTCAGCTCAAGTACCACCGTGGTGTACTCCTGACTGTGAGGTGAGCCCTTCACACAGTGAAAATAAATGCATGCAACATAAGCCTTTTGTTATGAATATATCTATAATCATATATAATGTTAACATGCTGCTCATAAATATGTACTAATTATGCTATTGTTCCTAGTGTACCAAACCTGTTAACCTGTATACTCTCCTGAGGAAGCGGACTCACTGCAAAACATGTAGAGAAATACAGGCTTACCCCATACAATGAGGTTAACAGACCACCGCTGTCATTCATCTGGGAACTATGTTTGAATAACTGTTTTTATCTAAGAGATATATGTCGTTTGTATAAACTTGGAATAAAATTCTTGTTTTTAACTACAAAGATTTACTTGTGAGTTCATGATGGTACCATGAAAATCCTGCAGCCCCAATATAAATGTCTTTATTCTTTAAGAAATGATATGTGTAATGTATGCTCCTAGAACACCTGATGGTTTTCCCTGCATGTTGGGCCTCTGTATGTGGCCAAGCTGTGTAAAAGTCTCACACGTGCGGTATTGCCATACTCAGGAGGAGTAGTAGAATGTGGTTTGGGTTGTAATTTTTGGTATGCATATGCTGGGTGTGAGAAATAACCTGTTAATATTTGACAATTTTGTGAAAAAAAAATCTTCATTTTGCAAAGAATTGTGGGAAAAAAAATTTAAAAAAAAATCACCATGCCTCTTACTAAATACCTTGGAATGTCTACTTTCTAAAAAGGGGTCATTTGGGGGGTATTTGTACTTTTCTGGCTTGTTAGGGTCTCAAGAAAAGAGATAGGCCGTCAGTACATCAGGTGTGATCAATATTCAATGATTGGCACCATAGCTTGTAGACTCTATAACCTTCACAAAGACCAAATAATATACACTAATTTGTTTTTTTTTTACCAAAGCTATGTAGCAGTATACATTTTGGCTAAAAGTTATGAAAATTACTAATTTGCAAAATTTTATAACAGAAACAGAAACTTGTCAGTCTTTTTTTAATTATAGCGCAAAAAATAAAAAACCCAGTAGTGATTAAATACCCCAAAAGACAGGTCTATTTGTGTGAAAAAAATGGACAAAAATTTCATATGGGTACAGTGTTGCATGACTGAGTAATTGTCATTCAAAATGTGAGAGCACTGAAAGCTGAAAATTGTTCTGGTTGTCAAGGGGGTTTAAGTGCCCAGTGGTCAAGTGGTTAATGTTGCTGGTGATGTCAGTGACAGTTAGTCAGTTCCCCCTAGCATCAGTTAGTGTCAGATTGGCCAGCACACTATCACAGTCCCATTATAATGTGCTGATCACCGCCATTAGTAGTATAAAAAAAATTTAAAATAAAATTCCAGTATATACCATAGTTTGTAGGCGCTATAACTTTGATGCAAACCAATCAATATACACTTACTTATTGGGATTTTTTTATCAAAGACATGTATCAGAATACATGTTGGCTAACATTTATGAAAAAAATATTTAAAAAATTGTTTTATTGGATATGTTTTAGAACAGAAAGTAAAAAATATTGGGTTTTTTTTTTTCAAAATGTTCAGTCTTTTTTTGTTTATATCGTAAACAATAAAAAAAACCCAGTGGTGATCAAATACTACCAAAAGAAAGCTCTATTTGTAAATTTAGTTTTGGTACAGCATTGCTTGACCGTGCAATTCCTAGTTAAAGTAGCGCAGTGCTGAATAGCAAAAAATGGCCTGGCTGTGAAGGGGATAAAACCTTCCGGAGCTCAACTGGTTAATACCTCTTGTAAATGGATAGAAAACTGGCTAAAAGACCAAATTCAGAGAGTAGTGGTTAATGTTTCATACTCAGAATGGTCTAAGGTTATCAGTGGTGTAGCAGAAGGTTCAGTGTTTTAATGCAAAACAAAATATTAGGGAGGGGTCTTTGCAGGCCCTAACATTCAGAAAACTCACCCTCAATGGTTTGCCATAAGCTCCATTGTGAAAACTGTATATTTAAAAACATAAACAAATCTCTAATTTGTATCTTCCATATGGAAAACGTATGCATGCTGAATCTGACGTATGAGTGCTAAGTGCAACAATCTGAGAACTTGTCTGGTGTCAAAGACCCAGTAGTGCACTGAAGTATGATAAACCTGGCACTAAAGATAAAAACACGGGTAGACATCTCACTCCTGATGACAAGTTTAGCTTGAACAAAATCAATAATTCAATGAGTTAGCTCTTTTCAGATGTCAATTTAAAATTAATGAGCAAAAGATGCATCCTGCATTAAGCTTGGGCTGGGAAACATTTTTTAATATTGTTAAAAAAAAATGTTTGTAACCCATCCCTGGTTTAGCTTATAGAGAAAACATGTTAATGCCACCAAGACATTTCTTTATTAACCACATCGGTACCTGGCACGAAAAACCCCTTCCTGTCCAGGCCATTTTTCAGCTTTCAGCGCTATCACACTTTGAATGACAATTACTCAGTCATGCAACACGGTACCCATATGACATTTGCGTCCTTTTTTTCACACAAATAGAGCTTTCTTTTGGTGGTATTTAATCACTAGGAGGGGGTTTATTTTTTGTGCTATTAATAAAAAACGATTGAAATTTTGTTTCGGTCATAAAATTTTGCAAATTAGTAATTTTTCTTTGTAAATTTTGGCCAAAATTTATACTGCTACCTATCTTTGGTAAAAATAACCCAAATAAGTGTATATTATTTGGTCCTTGTGAAAGTTATAGAGTCTACAAGCTATGGTGCCAATCACTGAAAATTGATCAGATCTGATCACACCTGATATACTGACAGCCTATCTCATTTCTTGAGACCCTAACAAGCCAGGAAAGTAAAATTACCCCCCAAATGACCCCTTTTTGGAAAGTAGACATTCCAAGGTATTTAGTAAGAGGCATGGTGAATTTTTTGAAGCTGTAATTTTTTCCCACAATTCTTTGCAAAATGAAGATTTTTTTTTTTTTTTTCACAAAATGGTTATTGTAACAGGTTATTTCTCACACACAGCATATACATACCACAAATTACACCCCAAAACATATTCTGCTACTCCTCCTGAGTATGGAGATACCACATATCTGAGACTTTTTCACAGCCTGGCCACATACAGAGGCTCAACATGCAGGGAGCGCCATCAGGTATTCTAGGGACATAAATTACACATCTAATGTCATGACGACCTATCACATTTTTGAAGGCCCTGGAGCACCAGGACAATGGAATTGCCCACAAAATGACCCCATTCTGGAAAGCAAACACCCCAACGAATAATCATTGAGGCATAATGAGTCTTTTGAACGGTTCTTTTTTGTTCCAGTAGTTTTTGGAAAATGTGGGAAAAAAATGAAAACGCATTTTTTTTACACAAAGCTGTCCATTTATAAGCTATTTTCAACACATAGCATGTACATAGCAAAAATTACACCCCAAAATACATTCTGCTATTCCTCCTGAGTATGGCGACACCACATGTGTGACAATTTTACACAGCCTGACCACATACACAAGCCCAACATTGAACTAGCACCTTCAGGCGTTCTACAAGCATAAATGACACATCTCATTTCTCAACACCCTATTATACTTTTGAAGGTCCTGGAGC
>BLSH010153293.1:564242-577291 GCA_018402905.1 Glandirana rugosa
ACACATATTCTCTGTCCCTACCTTAGATACTTATACCTAAGACCGACAGTCAACACCTTCAGACGTACAATAACTTATGTTTTGCGATTATTTCTCGTACGGTATCGGTTGGTCACCCGAAAATTTCCGTCCCATTCGTCCCGTCTCCCCATGCACCGTTATTTTTACGTATAGGACGAGTATGTATTTATAATATATATATAATATTATACAAATAACTTACGAAAAATTATTATACAAAAAATATAAATTAAAAATGTACTCTCTTCTAGACTCCTGTCTTGAAATGACGGACTAGAAGATACGTATTTAGTCCGTACAACGCCGCACGACTGCGCAATTGTCAGTTAAAGCGACGCAGCGCCGAATCGCAAAAAGGGCTCCGGTCCTAAAGCTGGAAATCCTTCCGGTCCTTAAGTGGTTAATGAATCTGAATGATGACAATGATCAGTGCTAGATTTCCCATCAGTCATCTTTAGAGACTTGAAGAGGGTTCATTTTAGCACTGCAGGCCCCAAGACTCCTACTTACATCCCTGATTTATGCATAGAAGATCAGGCAGTAAAGTTCTGTCCTCAGATCTTCTCTCATGTAAAAATTAAATATAAAAAACATATTATTAAAAAGCATTCAATAAACATATTATAATATATATATAATATTTATGTATGAGCAGGATATGCATTTTTATTGCCACGTACCCCTCTGCCCTGCTTACCCTGCCTTTAAAAGCCCACTGGTTGGCTATGGCATGCTCTTTATTAGCGTTTTGTATTCAATAACATGCAGACTTCCACAACTGACAGCCAGAATCCATATTCATAGATTCCATCCTGTTCATGGGAAGGTGATGTTGGCAGTCACGTGCCCACTACATCACTTTGCCATTGGGACTTTTTTCACACAATGGACATGTGTTGATGGCCACTCAGATAGTACAGAAGAGGACACATTTCCTTGTGGTGAGCAGCTTGCTTAGCCATTGCGATGCACTGAATGATTTTAAAGAAAATTCAGACATGTGCGCACCTAGAGTATATTTTACTCATGAAAAATTAACTTTAAGTAGTTAGCATTGACCATGAGCCTCATCACTCTGCTTCTGTATTTTTCTCACTTTATCTCTTTCAGAACTAGGACAGAATCTGAAGGTAAAATGCACGCAACTTGCATCTACAAAGATCGAGTATGGTTTATTCTTTTGTTGAAGAAGTAATAAGTGTACTGTATCATATTAGCCAGAAAATGACCATATGGGTGAAAAAAGCACACATATAATCACATTGATACTTCTGAAAGCTAATTAATAAAATGTGTTAATATTCAGCTACAGGCAGGCATTCAATATACACATAATATGTCTTGTATTTTTAATATAAACAGTTTAAGTGCTTGATCTTGACCTGCTTTTAGTCTCTTGCAACCTGTGACGTGTCCCAGAAAATTGCCGAGAGGGAGGAGGAAGGTGAACTTCCTTCTTGTCCATCGGCTCTAGGAGAGGAAGTGGACCTGAGTCCCCAGTCCCACCCCAAAAAAAATTACATGCCAATTGTAGCATGTCAGGCACAGATAATGTTATATAGTTCAGCCTTACAGATCAGGGTATACAGCTCAGCCTTACAGATTAGGGTATATAGCTCAGGATTACAGGTCAGGGTATATAGCTCAGCATTACAGATCAGGGTATATAGCTCAGCATTACAGGTCAGGGTATATAGCTCAGCATTACAGATTAAGGTATATAGCTCAGGATTACAGGTCAGGGTATATAGCTCAGCATTACAGATTAGGGTATATAGCTCAGCATTACAGATCAGGGTATACAGATCAGCCTTACAGATCAGGGTATATAGCTCAGCATTACAGGTCAGGGTATATAGCTCAGCATTACAGATTAACCACTTCCTTACTGGGCACTTAAACCCCCCTCCTGCCCAGACCAATTTTTGGCTTTCAGCGCTGTCGCATTTTGAATGACAATTGCGCGGTCGTGCGACGTTGTACCCAAATAAAATTTGCGTCCTTTTTTTCCCACAAATAGAGATTTCTTTTGGTGGTATTTGATCCCCTCTGCGTCATTTCTGATCGCCGCTATAAACAAAAAATGAGCGACAATTTTGCAAAAAAGAACAATATTTTTTACTTTTTGCTAAAGTACAAATCCATTAAAAAAATTATTCATCGGTTTTGGCCGACATATATTCTTCTACATATTTTTGGGAAAAAAAAAATCGCAATCGGCGTATATTGATTGGTTTGCGCAAAAGTTATCGCGTCTACAAACTGGGAATTGATTTATGGCTTTTTATTATTTTTATTTTTTTTACTAGTAATGGCGGCGATCTGTGATTTTTAGCGGTAATGCGATATTGGGGGGGACATGTCGGAACATTTTGACACTTTTTTGGGACCAATGACATTTATTCAGCGATCAGAAATTTAAATGTCCACTGATTACTGTATAAATGTCTTGGCAGTGAAGGGGTTAACCTGCAGGGGGCAGTGAAGGGGTTAAATATGTTCCCTGGGTGTGTTCTAACTGTGGGGGGGCAGGGCTGGTCGGGACATAACAGATCTAACTGATCCCAGTGACAGGGATCAGTAGATCTGTTATGTCCCCTGTCAAAGAACGGGGAACCGCCGTGTTTACAACGGCGGTTCCCCATTCTGAGGCTCCTGAAAGTGATCGCGGGTCTCGGGCGGACATCCATGGACGTCCTCCCGGCATTTCAGGTCCGCGCTGGAGCCGTATTTCGGCAATAGCGCGGACCTGGAGGGGTTAAGGTATATAGTTCAGCATTACAGATCATGGTATATAGCTCAGCATTACAGATTAGGGTATATAGCTCAGCATTACAGATCAGTGTATATAGCTCAGCATTCAGTGGCGGCTGGTGCTATGAAAAATGTGGTTAAGCTGAATAATAAGTGGGAAAGAAAGGTTTTATGGAGGATTATAGGAGGAAAGTTTTCAAAATGAAGAACATGAGGGCAAATAAAGAATTATAAAACAATTATAAAAAATCTGGATAGAAAAGGGGATTTAAAAAACCAGCATCTTAACCAACTTAGGCCAGATTCACACTGCTGCAATGTCAGACGTTGCATGTGATTCGCACTGCACTGCTGTGCAAATCACATGTGATGTCTGTGCAATGCAAATTTAGCCATACAGATTGTATGGCTGAATTAGCATCACATTCGGACCAAAGTCTTGCAGGACCCTTTTTTGGTCTGCACCAGAACCAGTCCAATTGACAGTTCGCACTGCGATATGCGAACCGATCTGGGGGTGTCATTAACTTTGTATTGACACCCGCAGCAATTCTCATAGGGCAGTGTGAACTGCCTGCGAGTTGTATGCGATGTGGGAACCTGTAACGGATTTGCACGGGTTCTCGCAGCAGTGTGAACCGAGCCTTGAGATAAGGTTGCGAGAAAGTATCCTGAAGAAGATGCCCTGTGCTGGTGTACACTATTTCTCTTTATGCAATCCTACTAAATATAGGGCAAAGAACATATAATATTTCATATTTATTTTTTAAAGCAGACAGTAAGTCCTACTGTAAATCAGGTTTCTACCTAATGAATACTTTTAGTAATGACAAAATGTGATCATAGAACCTGCATGACTGTATGGCTTTACTTCTCTGGTCTGACAGGTATTGATGCACATTGTATTAGCTAAAACATATTGTTTCTATGTTTAGTCTAGTGGCAGTAAAAATGATGTTATGTTGTTAGGTCACTGTAGCTTATATACATATATCACTTTTTACAAGGCCATTATATCTGTGATGCCTTAAAGAGAAAGCAAGTTTTACGGTTCTAACAGCTCATTGATGCATATTGGCATCCCACCCTGTTTTTCTGTATGCTTCTATATGAACAATTAGTAGCTTTTATACATATTGTTGCACAGCCTGTTTGAATAGGTAGTTTATGTTACATCCAGACTATATTTCACTTATATTCTCACAGCGGTGATTACTATCTGCTGCACCAATTACAACCATATATTAATATATCCACACAGTTTCTGTACAAAATAAAGTGTGCAGTCCATCTAATGAAACATTAATGTAGTGTTCTTATTTTAATGTAGTGTTCTTATTTTGAAGCCTTATATAAAAAATAAAATGTGATAATGAAACAATGAAACGTCTGCTGTGTACCGTGGAATTTGCCTGCCAAGGCCACAAATCCTATTTTACATGTCATACTGTCACTTTTAAATAACATGTCAGTATACAAATCCCCCCACCACCAGCAGCATTTATGGCTACAAAGGGATGTAAATATAGGGAACATTTTGGGTTTTTTTTTTACCAAGTCAGCAGATGTTGGAGCCCATCAGAAATGCAGCTGCCTGTGCAACCTCAAAGCACTTAAACCAGTCTGGCCAGATTGATTGATCAGAACTAGCTGTGCTTCTTGGACAGAAAAAAGAGCATGGGCAATCAAGAGGTATAGAGACACTGGAAGTATACGTATTGTATTTTATTTTATTTAATATAAAGATAACAAAATATGAATATTACAAAAACATGAATTAATAGCAATTAATAAAAAAAAATATGTGGTATTTAAGCTGGACATCTAGATGTTCTAGCATAGAAGCAGTAAATGGCGAAACCGCAGTCACAACCAAATGTAACTAGCAATGCAACAGAGTTTAAATGAGATAATCATAATAATATAATAATAATATAACATATCCACTTGCCGACCACCCCAAAGCACATTAACTGCTACAGGGCGGCCACGCCGCATAGAATCATGTATATATACATGATTCTGCACTTCTGGGTTTCGCCGACAGCTCGCTCCGGCTGTGATTTTTTTCTTCTCAACAAAATTGGAACTTCACTTTAAAATAACAATGCATTATCCTGTTCTTAATAGCACCCCAGTGCACCATGTTAACTCACTTGTGCCCTTAACAAAGTACCATGCGTTTTGATATTGCCCAATTTAAGAAAAAAAGTCAGCCACTTAAAATGAATGGGCTGCCCTAAACACAAAGCATGAAATCTCGCAAAATCATGCAGAACCAGGTTCACACCATTGTAGACAGGTACAGATCTTCCTCCCTCCAGTAGGGGACACTGTGTCACTATACAGATGGAGTGGAGTCTTTATAGTAAATTGTTTCCTTATAGACTCTGTAGCTGTCACAAAGATTGCAGTTGTCACAAAGATTGCAGTTGTATTTTTGGACGCTGCAACTCCTGATGATCTCTGTCAGCCATCTTGGTGTGGGGATCTATAAATTAGTAGGGCAGTGGGAGTGTTTATTGAAGATTTTTTTTCTGCATTATTTTCACTTTTTTATATGTGGTTAGTTTGATCTCACTTTACATCACCATTTCTATTCTATTATTATACAGGTGTTAGTATGTCTGTATGGTGTTTATTGATATTCAACTTTATCACATTTTATCTGTATATGTAGTATTATGAGTATATACAGTGCTGTGATAAAGTATTTGCTCCCTTCCTGATTTTTTATTTTTTTGCATATTTTCACACTTAAATGGTTCATATAATCAAACTAATTTAAATATGGCACCACATTACCTGAATAAATACAAAATGCAGTTTTTAAATTATTATTTCACTTATTAAGGGAAAAAGCTGTCCACACCTTCCTGGCCCTATGTGAATTATTCCTCCCCCTCCCCCGCCCCCTGGTCCCACCCAGGCATGATTCCTGCCAGACCTGTTGAATCAAGAAATCAGCTGTCTGACAAAGTGAAGCATGCTAAAAGATCTAAAAAAGCAAGGCAATGCCCCAATCTAAGGTAATTCAAGAACAGTGTATCAGTGTATCGGTCTGGAAAGGGTTACAAAGTCATTTCTAAGGCTTTGGGACTCCAACGAACCACAGTGAAAGCCATTATCCACAAACAGAGAAAACTTGGAACAGTGGTGAACCTTCACAGGAGTGACCAGCCTACCAAAATGACTTCAAGAGCACAACGACTCATCCAGGAGGTCATAAGAACCCAGAACAACATCTGAGGAACTGAAAGGCAAAGGCTTGTCTCACATTTGATTATTCTCAAGACTTTTGGGCATATATTACATGGACTAATGAGACAAAAGTTGAAGGTATGCATCCTTTACATCTGGTGTAAAACTAACACAGCATTTCATAAAAAGAACATCATACTAACAGTTAAACATGGTAGTGGTAGTGTGATTGTCTGAGGCTGCTTTGCAGCTTTAGGACCTGGACGACTTGTCATAATTGATGGAACCATGAATTCTGAGCACTACCAGAAAATTCTGAAGGAGAATGTCCACCCATCAGTTCACAACCTCAAACTTAAGCTCACTTGTGTTATGCAGCAGGACAATGATCCGAAACACACCAGCAAGTCCACCTCTAATGGCTAAAAAAACAAAATTAAGGTTTTAGAGTGGCCTAAAGTCTGGACTTAAATCCAATTGAGATGCTGTGGCATGACCTTAATGCTAGAAAACCCTCCAATGTGGTGGCATTAAAACAGTTCTGTACAGACGAGTGGTCCAAAATTCCTCCACAGCTATGTGAAAGACTCATTGACAGCTTGACTGCAGTTGTTGCTGCCAAGGGGGGCATGACCAGTTATTAGGTTTAGGGGCAATTATTTATATAAGTAGGTTTGGACAGCTTTTTTCCCATAATAAATGAAATCATCATTTAAACACTGCATTTTGTATTTACTCTGGTTATCTTTCTGTAGTATTGATTATCTGCTTCATTTAAGTATGACAAATGTGCAAAAAAAAATCAGGAAGGGGACAAATACTTTTTCACAGCACAATACCCTATCACTTTTTTTGCACTATTTTGTTTGGATACATGTGTTAGGAGCTATATGTTATTCTTTTTTTTTTTTAGTGTAAGCAGCGCAGCACTAGTTTTTATTTCTATATTTGTTGATATGGGAACACATTAGGGTGCTAGTAGCATCTCTTGTGGGTTTAGTACTGTGAGTCAGGTCGCTGAGATTTTTCTTTTTTAAATGTATTGTTTTTAATATTTTTTAATTTATTATTATTCTTTCTTCTATAAATTAGGATGCATGTGCCATTTGGGTACACCTTGAGCCAGTGGAAGGCGGTGACCCCACTTGTTAAGGAAACTCCATAGAGCAGGGAAAGGTTCCTGACCAAATAGGGTCAGTTCAGGCACACCGCCTGTGCACAGTGGGCACCGCTAAGCACCATCCCTCTCAACAGAAGCCATCCTCTGGTAAAGCAGGCTTTAGCCTGGCAATACTGTACAATTAAACCAAAATGTGTATCACTGCGCTACCCTATGCAAAGAGAAACTCAAACTTGACACAGCTGCACAGTATCAAGTGGGGGATTAACCACTCAAAAGTGAACAGAGTAAAAGGAATCTGCGCTTTGTGTCATAAACTTAATACCAATCAGTGTATATAAAAAATGTGACAATATAAACCAACATTAAATTGTGAATCCAAATTCAACACAATGAATTAAATCTGTGTGTAACTCAAAAATGTGATAATAAAAAGTATTAGGTTATGAATATATATCAACATAAACCCAAATATCTTTGCACAAAAAATCATAAAAATCCAAAAAGACAAAGGTGAAAGCAAGAGTCCCGTGAGCATGTGACAGTGTTCAGAAAGTCCAATTCTGTGTATTAATTCCAGGTCTGTATGACCGCAACAAATATTCAAATATATTCCTCCACCACACCAATTCAAAAGTGCACGGTTCCTCCACCAGACAAAGGTTCTCCTTACCAGAGTCACATGACCCTCTATTACGGGGGGTCAATAAGCGCTTGCGTGGACTTAGGCTTCCATATAGCCACAGCTGATGAATTTTCCACCTCCAAACCTCATAAACGGTCCATGTAATAAGATGGAAAAAAGGCCACAATAGCGTGATACCGTAAAAACAATTGTATTTATTAATAAAATATTGCACTTATAGGAAATTCGAAAGATTTGAGCATTGGATATCCGATCAATGTATGGACATGAAGTCGCGGTGAGAACAGGCACAGCACTGCAGCTCTATCAATTTCGTCCTATTGGACTTCCTCTGGATATTTGGGTTTACGTTGATATATATTCATAACCTAATACTTTTTATTATCACATTTTTGAGTTACACACAGATTTAATTCATTGTGTTGAATTTGGATTCACAATTTAATGTTGGTTTATATTGTCACATTTTTTTATATACACTGATTGGTATTGAGTTTATGACACAAAGCGCAGATTCCTTTTACTCTCAATACTGTACAATTACCAACTGCTATCTTGCAATACTGTACAAATATCCACTGCTTATTTGCTAGAATATCAGTGCCAAAAGAAACTGTCTGTATACATCATTGCTAACCTAAATATAATATACAAGATAAAATATGACATTAAAGCAGAGTTCCACCCAAAAGTGGATCTTCCGCTTTAAGCACTCCTCGCCCCCTTACATGCCACATTTGGCATGTAGTTTTTTTTGGGGGGAGTGGGTACCTGGTTTTAACAGGTACTTCCGGTCCCACTTCCTTCTTCCATCTTCTCGCTGCCTAGACGACTCCTCCTCTCCCCCTAGGTGGCCCTTCCCTCTCTGCAATCTTCTGGGACACATCACAGGTCGTAGAAGATTACCTGACCACTAGGAGAGCGTAGCGCGACTCGAGCATGTGCAGTGCGCACCTGGCCGTGAAGCCGCAAGCTGTCGTGACCAGATGCCCACAGTTGCTATGACAGCGCCACGGAAAGGAGGAGGAGAGGAGCGAGGCTTAGGGCGGCCGCATCGCTGGACTGTGGGATGGGTGACTGCCTCTTTATTAAAAGTCAGCAGCTACACTTTTCCAAAAAACAAGTGGATCTCTGTTTTAAGGGCTGTGTGTAATCTCTCTCAGACTGGATACTCCAGCCCTAGGCTCTGTCTACACTGTCACACATGCATATGTGTGAGTGGATCCTTTGTTCTAATTTAAAGAAAGAGCACAAACTTTGGGAGGGGGAGAGTGGAGCTTCTGAGAGAATAACTTGAACAACTTCAGAACTTTTGAGGATGTGAACTTTGAGAATGAATTGCTCTACAGTGTCTGCAGCTACATAGGTCACTTAGCTTGTTTTAAAGCAGAACTAAAGTTCAGCTTTAAAAAACTGCAAGCAGGGAGGCTTTTATTGCAGAAGAGACATGCACTGTCTTTTCTGCAATACATTTTCCCCACCTGCCTGCTTGCCATCTCCTCCAGCACTGTAAACTGTGCTGTGAATGCCCAGCTTAGCTTACAGTGCTGGCCAGTCTTTGAGTGCTGGGATGATGGCCTCCTGCACATGCGCAAGAGTGACGTCACCCCCCACCGGCCAATTAAGAGGCCCAAAGACCGGCATCCAGAAGAAGATGCTGCTGCAGGATTGTTGGACAGGCAAACATATATCCTTTAGTTCTGCTTAAGGCTTCTTTACTGCTTGTTATGAATAAGCATAAACCTGAATGTCCATAGCCTGGCCACATGTATAGTTTAACTATGCTGAGACCTTTTGCATATACTAGTTAGAATATTATCCAGGCATTACTGGAGACATTTCACAAGTCAATGGCACGGTGATTATCTTGAATTGTATTTGATAGTGGTAAATAATATGATGGTTCTATATGACACTGCATGAAGAAAAGTTATTACCGCATATTGCAACCATTGTCAAATTCACTGTCATTTGCACTTGATTATAGGGAGAAACTGGTTGGGTGTTCCTTCTTCATACGTTGTGATGTATAAAATCCAATTTGACTGAAAATAAGTACACTGGCTTGAATGACTTTCATAATACATTATTAATTATTATGATTCACAGTATTTCTAAACTCATCAGTTTGACCATTTTAAATATTAAATAAAATAATGTAAAAAATAGTGAATTAAATAAGTAATTGCAATAATGACACATTATTTTTAAAGCCCGACTCCAGGAATTAGAATAAAAAACTACTGCAAGGGTTAAATGATTGTTATGTCTAGGAGTACCGGAACAAGAAATACTCCAGCAGGGTCTATACACCAGTATGACCAGTCCAACACAGCTTACTCTTACAGTGGTGGCCTGCTCATTAGGGGCGCCACCCCCCTAATCAATGCGCCCAGGCCCTAATCGCCATGCAGGGCCTCAGGCTCTAATTAGCTTCAAAAAAGGGTGGGATCGGGGCGCAGAGCACTGCACACTGAGCCAACCCACTTGTGTGACATTAGCAAATTAATATTCCTGTCTTCCTGCTTCTCTTCCCAGCCAATCTGGAAGCGTGTCCTGAGACCAGATTGGCCGGAGTCTTAGGAGTTCCGGCTAATCGGGTCTCAGGACCCACTTTCTGTTCAGCTGGAAGGAGAAGCAATGGCCCCAGTACCACCTCGTCATCGCCCCCCTCACTGCCTTCCCGATCGTTTGATCGAGCACCGGGGGGTAGTGCGAGTGGACCACCTCCTTCCCAATCAATCGAGAGCCAGGGGGGTAGTGTGATTGAGCGAGCGCTGGGGGGTTAGTGTGATTTAGCGAGCGCCGGGAGGTATTGCGAGTGGGGGGGGCAGGTTTGTTTGCCACCCCCTCAAAATATTGAGCACCAGCCGCCACTGCTCTCTAGGCCACAGTCGCTAGAGAAACACCCACAGACCAGAGCTCCAGGGAAAAAAAGGCAGCACTGGAACTGGTTGGAGCCAGAGATAAGGTATGTAATCCTGCTCCCCATTGCAAGGGTCATTTTTTCTAATTCCTGGATCTGGGTATTAAGCTGCATTTCAGCACTGCATTATAAAATTACTACACATGTGTACATTTTTGCTATGTAAATAATGTATTATTATTATTATATTCAGAACAATAGAATTAAATGTTTACAAGGAGTGTATTTAAAGCAGAACTGTAGGCAAAAGAAAAAGATACTCATTTGTTACTAGTATGTATTCAATTAATAGTGTTAGGTTGACATCACGCTTTTGTATTACACACAGTACATCGTACACAATAAATCAATGCACCTGTGGGTCAAGTGCAGTTTCTTAAATGCTGGAGTGCTATTCAAAATGGATGGGCTGCCTCAACACAATAACGCATAATGTATCAAGTGTTAATCTGTGTGTGTTATTTCCCAAGGGTGAAGTGTGATTTAATATTTTTTTTAATAAGCCCCTCAATATCTCTTTATATTATTAGCCTCCTGTGATCTCATGTACAGCTGGACAGGAAGATTCTACTGCATTTACACAGTGTCATTGGGTCTGAGTAATGAGAGCTTGCTGACAGAAGAAGAGATCCCAAGGATGACCTCACCTGTGATCTGCTGCTCTTTTGCTATCCAACCACAGTCTGGGACAAACCTTGTTCAAGGTTTATTGCTTTAAAGCTAATGATTGGCTAAAATATAGCCCAAAGTTCAGCTTTAACTGCAGCGGGGAAAGTTAGGCCATGGATGCACAGATGCAAATAAACATTAATGTGACGCTCATGGCCAACATCTGTATTGTATAAATTGACAAAGAGAAAGAGTCTGACTATATAGGCCAAACGTGGAGTATATATAAAATACATAGCATGTTAACATTTATTGTATGGTTTTTAATCAGAAAGATATAAATATACTGTAAAAAATGTTGCTTTTTAACAAATATGTTGTATAATAAAAATTTATGAGGATGCACAGATGCCTCATTTTCTATACTGGCTAAACACAATTCATTTTTTTTTCTGTGTAGGTAAGACACATCACACACGTTTTTGCTAGGAATTAACTTTTTCTATATATTTAATGTCATGAGGCAGCTGCTTGTCCAAGTAAATAATTATATTTGAGCCTTTATAAAAATGTTTTTGCCTTATAAAGCAGCACCACATCCTCAGGTTACCTCACTTTGCACCATAATTGGAAGGGCTGTGAAAATAATTTGTCAATGTGAAAGTTGCATATTAAAATATAGGTTACTTAGAAAAAAAAAACAGTCTAAAACAGTTTTACACTCATGAGATAACAAGGGCTGAGGGCAATGAGGCTATTTTAAGCAAATGTCAAAAGAAAATCTCTGATATTTGGTTGTGGGCTTCTACTTTTCACACAGGCATTTCCTAAATCCATGTTTGATGAGATTCCTCCGCTATAAATTCAGTAAATTCCCTCTAGTCTGGAGCAGCACGAAGTGTGCTTCATGAAAATGTCATCTTCCAGGACGCCAATTACTCACACTCTACCAATCATGTGCACAATGCAGAATAGGTCGAATTCAGGTGAGAATGAGAACCAGCAATCAAGCCTCTGGAATTGAGAACAAAGCCATTTTCTTTCACTTGCCATCAACAAAAACTATCATGGCCTTAATTACATGGCAAGTGTCAGGACCAGCTGCTGTAAGGTGTATTATTATACATCGTGGCCTTACATCAGCCTAATATTGATGAACTGCGGAAATAAGGAGATCGGGTCAGGATTCATGACAAAGACATAGGGACTGAAGGACTAAATAGGTCACATTAGGTTTAAGAAGGGAAAAGCTCTAGCAAATTCTTTAACTGTTCTACCACCACAACCCTGTATCAGTAAAGCTATGTAAAGAGGATGCAGAAACACTCTCCCAGGGGAGCTGGACAATTTATGCTTAGAACTGTCCCAGGAGACCATTCTATGGGACAATTCATTAAAACACCAAATAGAAAAGATGTTTCTGTTGAATCTCTAATCTCAGATGATGCAGAGGTCATTGTAAATGTTAGAAATTGAGAAACAGCTGGGTAACAGTGTTCATAATGTTGTTTTTATGGCTTGTGTTAAAAACAAATGCATTAAAGATAAAAAAATATATAAATATAAAGGTTAACTTCTCTGCATTAACATGGTTCTTTAGTTAGATTTAGAAAAAATAAAAGCCAGCTGCTACAAAATCTAAAGCTGCTGACACCTGTCCAGGGATCCAGCACTGCCTCACCCAGTCCGGTTCTTCACCGGTCTTCGGGTCCCCAATGACAGCATTTTAACTGTGGGCAGCTGGCTGTGACTCCTTGTGTCTTCACAGCAGG